>WEKX01012585.1:1455-17668 GCA_013390025.1 Pitta sordida | reverse complement strand
CCTCTGAGCCTCCTCTTTTCCAGACTAAACAGTCCCAGTTCCTGTAGTCGCTCCTCATAGGGCCTGCCCTCCAGTCCATTCACCATCCTCGTCGCCCTTCTCTGGACCCTCTCAAGCAGCTCAACATCCCTCTTAAACTGGGGAGCCCAGAACTGCACACAGTACTCAAGATGAGGTCTGACCAGCGCTGTGTACAGGGGAAGGACGACCTCCCTGGACCGACTGACCACACTGTTCCTGATGCAGGCCAGGATGCCAGTGGCCTTCTTAGCCACCTGGGCGCACTGCTGGCTCATATTGAGTTTCCTATCGATCAGTACACCTAAGTCTCTCTCCACTTCACTAGCTCGAGCCACTCCTCCCCCAGCCGATAGCGGTCTTTCCCTTCCCTATCTCACTTTCTTACTAGACCCCTTTTTCTCTTTCCCTTCCCAATCTCATTTTCTTCTATCGCGACTCCCGCTTCACAGGATAATAAAGCTTCACTATTTGACCAAAGGTAACCCTTGTTTGGGATTTCCTTGCACTTTGAGATCCAGTAAATGCACCATCATGCCTCCAGCTTAGCTGGCTGGACCATGACAATACAGTACTCAAGATGTGGCTTGACCAGTGCTGAGTCCAGGGGAAGGACAATTTCCTGAGTCTGACTGACCACACTGTTCCTAATGCAGGCCAAGATGCCATTGGCCCTCCTAGCCACCTGGGCACACTGCTGGCTCATACTGAGTTTCCTGTCAATCGTTACTTCCAGTCTCCCTTATGAGAGACAGGGACACTCACCACTGTACTAAAGTGGATTTTTACTGTACTAAAGTGGATTTCATGCATGTATAGAGATAAAGTTAAGGATGAAAATGAATTTCTATAATGGAGATGTCTTTCTCCTCTAACATGATATAAAATCACATTCTTAAATTTCAGCAAGGTAGAATAATTACCTTATTTTCAAGTGGATTAGACAAACTTTTCCAACTGTGCATAATTAACGATAAAGTAAAAAATAAAGATCAGAAATGGGGTTACATTTTATTACATGATCTTGTAAGATCCCAGCACTAGAACTATGAGGTCACCAAGAGGGTTTTATTTTAAAAATATACAAAACACAAAGAATTTTACCACTGAATTTTTAGAAGAGCCCTTGGACCTTTTAACACCTTAAGAAGGAGTGTGGAAGAGAAGACACGGCACACATTTGACTGACAGGTGCTCTGGGGCTGTCCCAGGGCAATCACCGGTGTTGCTTTCTGGGGCAAGGCATTACTTCACCTCAGTGAAATTGGACCTGTTCCTTCCCCGTCAACACACACACATTTGAGTCGTCCAAGCCAGTAATTAATATATATAGTAATTTGGTGTCTCACAGTTCTGAGCACACATTACAAAGGCAAAGTTAGATAAGCTCTCATATTTTTTAAAAAAATAAATTTTTGAATATGATTTATGCATTGTGAAGCCAGGCATACAGCATATAAAAGGTATTCAAAAATGTATTTTTAAGGTCTCTAGATGTAAAATACTTTAAGTATTACAACTTGAGGAGGTATTTTTCATTCTGTTGGTACACACTGTGACATTCATTCTCAACCTCTCCTGGCCCATGAAAAAAAATGGTGCTGTTTTCTGTGGTGTTTCTGTTTTAATTTCCCCCTTTCTTTTTTTTCTTTTTTTTTTTTTTAAGTTTATTTTCTTGGTCTCCAGTTCCACTGGAAAGACTTAAAGACAGGATGCTGTCTGGAAACAGCAGCTGGGGTAACAAACTGAAGAACTTGATTATTCTTGACCTTTCACAAAGATCTCAGGTTAACTTTTAGATACAAAAACTATCTGGATGGATAGAGATAAAAACACTTCTTTCATTGTTAAAACAAAGTTAAGTAATAGCTGTAAAAGTTTTTATATTTTAAAAAGGAGTTTTATTTCTTTTTCTTAACTTGAGTCATTACAGGAGTACAGGCAAAAGAGTTCTACTGGATTGCTCCTTTTATCATACTTTGCTGTTGAGTTCTTGTGATTTCATATTTGAGAAGTTTATTTCAAGTCTGTATTCAGTTTCTGTTCCTTTCTCCTTAATAAGATTCATTTCTCACATTCACCCTTTCATACAGAATCAAAATTTATTTATGAGGTGAAATTAGTGGATTGTAGGTTGAAACTCAGTGGCCATAACTGAAGTGACTGAAGTGACTAAAGCGACTACATTTTTGTTGTCAAGGAAATGATCCCTTCTTAGTTTCTATGAATTGGGTGAATTTCACTCAAATCCTATCTAAAAAAGTCATTCAGTGAATGAGTACACACAGTAGCAGAAAAGATCATCATCATGGCTAAGCTTCATGAATAAAGACATAGGAAGGGTTCTGTCACAGAATCACAGAATCACACTGTCCACGCTTACTACAAACACGCTGATGACTAAAATGGCCAATGCGGGATAGACAAGTCTGGGTACAAAAGGCACAGCAGAAAGTCTTCTTATGTGGTATTAACAAGGCATGGTTCTTTCTGCATTGTCTTTTCTCCTCAAGACTAATTCTACGTGAGCTTTCAAAGGAGGCAGCAGCATTATAGATGATGTGTCTCCATGTCTCCTGATTTGAGGCCAGGGTGACCACTGATGGTAGTCAATATGGCCGAGACTGAGGTGGTGTTTCAAGGAGTTCTTGTATCTCCTCTTTGGGGCTCCTCTGTTGTGGCAGCCAGTAGCGAGTTCACCACAATCTTAGGGTGGCGATGATCCCCCATTCCGAAAACATGCCCTGCCAAGTGCAGTTGTGTTCTTATAGCATGACCTCAATACTGGTGACCCCTGTTTTTTCAAGGACGACAACATCCATCACCATCACCTGTGACTCCTTGAACGCTTCTATCAGCGCTGCCTCCGTACAATCCTAAACATCCACTGGACTGATTACGTAAGCAGAAAAGATGCACATGACAAATCTACCTTGCTTTGATGTACTTTTATTAGGAATAGCATTCCTCGCCTCTGCTATCTAAATGCAGCAAAAAGTAAAGATAATCAGGTAACCCTGGGAAGGATGGAATAGAAATAAAGATCACCAGAGGACTATTCATTCCAACAGTGTAGGACATTTGTTTCAGGATTTGTGAATGTCCACCAGAGATGCCTGTCTCTCTCTCTGTCATCTGCAGAGTCAGATGAATTCCTTTAGGAAAACCATAAGACTTTGAATGCCCTGGAAGAACGATGGAAGGGCAAGAAGCTGGATAACTTGGGAATATGACTGCACCAGGGGAGGCAGGAGCAGAGGGGAAAAAGGTGTCGTAAGGTAAACTGTAGAAATTAAGATCATAAGGTTATGAACCAGATGAGGTAGAAACAAAGGGCAATGATTGGATACGAGAAATACGTACCTAACTATAGGCAAAAAACAGGAATAAGTAGAAAGCTAGAGGAAAAGTAAGTATTCATTATGCAGCTGATTATCCTTTCTGACTAGCAGCAGAGGGAAGCCTACATTTTTGTGCAGGTATTTTATTTCTAACTTTTATTTCTAACAACAAAAAGTACAAGAGGAAGAGCTCAGAGAACAGCTGGCTTCCCACCAAAAGTGAAAAAAATCAGCAGGCAAGTAAAGGCAACAAAAAGAGGAACAGAGAAATTTTAAACTCCAGATCCCAATTAAAGCTTAGAAGAGGATTTTCAAGTTCCTTAAGGAAAGGTGGCTTGAGGAGAGGTCATTTGGAGTTCCAGAAATCATGCAGACAGTGAGACTACAGAAGAGCTTCAAATTGTAGTGAGATAGAATAAATCTGAGTGTCAGCTTATAAAGGGACAGTAAAATAAGAGAATTAACAGTCATTATAACAGAACCCTCTCCCACAACAAACTTCTAATAATAAAAGAAACAACTTTCTTATAAAAAATATGATATATTGATTGTATTTCTATTGCATATAATTCTGATTCTCATATGGATATTTTTGCAAGCCTCAACAGAACTATTAATAATTTTGGAAATGCCCAGATTCAGTTTAAAATAATCAAATTAGAATGGGTTTTAAAACTGAAAAAACGCATTGTCTTGTTATCAGGAGGAACTAGACTGAATTAAAAAGGATTTTGGAGGGGAAATCAGTCACAAAAAACCTATCATGAAGGGAAATATCCATGTAGAGTAAAGTAAAATGCTGAAACTATCACTGTTATCAATAACAAAATACAATCAAAGACTGGCCAGTCACCAGTNGTGTTTAAGAGAAGACTGGACGAGGAGCTTAGTGACATGGTCTAGCTGGGGGGTGTAGGGCTGGATGACCCCGGACCCCTTCCGGCTCAGAGTGGCCTGCTAGACTGTGAGGGAACTAGGTTTGCGTTACTGCTCTGGGATGTGCTTTCGGTCTCTGTACGGGTGTTAATGAGTTGGACTAGATGATCCTTGTGGGTCCCTTCCAACTCATAATATTCTGTGATTCTGTGATTCTGTGATCTTTGCTCTAGAGATTACAAAATATAATCTACTGGTACTGTCATTTCTGTCAATTTAAGAATCAGATTGAGAGGAAATTGAAAGGGATAGTGGATTATGTGTGTATGAGCTGAAATGAATGTTTCCTCACTTTGACTCATGTTTGCATTTTTGAGAAGTAAATATTAAATGTCTTTTTTTTTTAGCTATTTAGTTACACAGTATTGTACATATGGAAAAAACTAGTGGCACTGGCCAAAAATACGGAGAAATATTGCCTTCCAAGAAACTTGGTGTGTGTGAGGTGAGGAGGGAGAATACATGCAAATAGAAGACAATTTCTTTTATTTAGCTTTAGGGGTAAAATATATACAGCTTATTGTGCTAAAACTAGGTTACAAGGTATCATCTTCAATACCGTGTATAATCTGTCTAGGGCTTTTTATTTTCTCAAGTAGCTCCATTTGCTCATTCAGATAGAACTTGTACTGTTTCAGTACATCTCCTGCTGTCAGGAATCATACATACTGAAGTAAACTGTAGATTACCCACCTATGTATTGAAGCTTTACCGTATGGAAGGTCTGCTAGAGAAACATTACTACTGATTTTACTAGGACATTTTTACAATTTAGATGTCCTTTGCTTTCAACAATAAATTCTCGTACACACTTGCTAATGCTGAGCTTGTCAACTTTTATACCTTGATGAACCCTAAGGCTCATCCCTTCACTACATTAAAAAATACTTCTTTTCTGAAAATTTACTAATAAAAGTGAAGGAAGTTTAGAAAAAAATAGGAAAGGAATATCACCTGTGAAAATATTTTACTTTCTGCTGCCTACCACTGTATTCTTGCTGTCTTGTGAGGAGTGTTTTCCTGGGAGGAGTTATATGTCTATGGCTTATTAATGCAACTTTACTGAAGTTACATACCTCATAAGTTTAAGGGACAGAAAGAACATTTTTAAGAAGAATGTGATATCTGGTCATTGGTAGTGCTATAGAGAGGAACAAATGTGCGAGACATCTAAGCCACAGAAAGTTGGTAAATAATTATAATATGTAATTTGCACATTGTTTTGAAAGGTAACTGTCAAGCATAATATCACAACAAGGAAGTAGCCAAATATAATAGATACAAAAATTCAAAGTTGCCTGATAACGTTGCATTTGAATACCTGACCTGCCATGAATTAAAAAAAAAAATAAATTTACACCATCTGTATTAATTCAGCTTGTTAAACGTGCTCTCAGGGATTGATATCACCAAAAAATATGGTAGATTTATTTGATTTTAGTATAGTGGGAGAGGACATCAGCTATTCCTTTCACCTGAGGGAGCCAGAGATCCTTCTGCAACAAGTCGTGTTGCATTGGATTTTCCCATAGAACAAAGTGATCATTGCTTTCAAGCAGCTGACAGTTATTTGATCCTTTGTTTTTGATAACATTTACTGTTTCAAAGGGTATAATTTTCATATGGCATTATCCATGTATCTTTGATATCATAGTTCTGTCATTCTCTTTCTTAACCATCTGGATTTTTAAGATGGAATGTCCATTTTAATGGCATAATATTCTAAAGGTATCCTTATCACATTCATTTGCTGATTTATCTTGCACTCGGCCCCAACAATAAGTCTCAATAGAAAAAAGCAAGGAAACTGAATCAAATACCAAGCTGATGTACCACAGCCTGCATTTAAACAATCATTATTTTGTAAAGAGTTTCTGTAAGATAGAAAACATTTAGAGACTTACTTTCAAAATTGTTTTCATTATTGGAGCACCTGGAACTCCTTCAGTAGAATCCCATTGTGTAAAGCACTGTGCAAACAAAGCAAAAAGAGATGGCCTTTTCTCCAAAGAATTTAAGATCTAGGGGTAAAATAACAGGAAACAAATACAGGCAGAGAGAGGAGTCACGGAAATCTTGCATCAATATGAGAAACTGTGAGTCAAAGTGATTTCAATGTAGCTTATAACTGTGCAATTGTCATCAAAGGGACATTTTTAAGAGAATCAGAGGAATATCTTCATATAAGTTCATAGGAATATTTAACAATTTGACAACGGTAATAGTAAATGGAAGAAGGGAGGTCAGAGTAAATATATACAGGTAGATTATTATAGAAAAGAAGAGCAGCTTGTATTTGGTTTGATGGTTGAAGAGGTGCTTGCAAGAGCTGGTGGTCTCACGAGGTATGGAAGTGCATCAGCTTTCCAGGTGGGTTTGCATTGGGTGAGTTAGGCAAAGTCAGGGAAAAGTGTGTCACTGTGACACAAGTGGAGAATTATTAGTGATCAGACCAGAGTTTTAGCCACGGGGGTCAGTAAATCAGGCTATGTATTACTTTACAGTAAATATAAGTAGGAGCTGGACACAGTCTCCGTGTGAGGATCTAGAAAGGTGATGCCAGATGGTAGGCCTGCATGGAAGCAAGGACTTACACAGCAAACGGGGAAATGTTGGTGTGGATAGACACTGAATGGAAGACAAGAAACTCCGTTTAGCTGTTTTAACTGACACTGAGAAGAGAGACCAATATTTTATGTGGGCAGCTGTAGGATCTAAATAAGACACGAACTTGAACGGCCCAGGAACGCACACTTTGCTGCAGCCCCACACTCTCACGGGTGATGAAGGATGCGGTGTTTATCAGCTGTGTCTGTAGGAATATCAGAAGCCTGAGTCTGCTGCAAGTGATGACCTCAGGGAGGAAGGCACACGGCAGATGCTCGTGAGAACTTCCCAGCACTTGGTGTGTGCCTGGTAACAGACAGCTGTACAGAGCAGAGGAAGCTGGTCATGACCCTATGTATTAATTCATGTAAGACTTTTGCTAATAAAATACCATTGCCATTAAAAACAAAAAGAGAGTGGCATAGTATGTGTACTTCTAAGTTATCTACATACCAATGCAAACCCCTTTTTTAGGCATTAACACTCCCAGAGCAGGCCATCTCCTGGGTACTTTGAAGATTTCCTAAAAATGAAATGAAGACAAAATAAAAAAAAAGATATATGGGAAAATGAGGCACAATGTCCAGGTTTCTGTGGTGCATTATACTTCAGGATATTTCACTCTTATCTCACATGAGATAGTTATCTTATATGGTAATTAGCTTAAAACATGTCAATATAATAAATGATGTAATAAAGTATGACAGTTTTAGCCAAACTACTGAGGCTATCAGAGTAATTCATGAAGGAGACACAGAGAGAGACACCTCCTATAACCCTCTTGCAACACATCCGTTAAAAGAGATGCAATTTGGAGACCATGGTGTGGGTAAGCATAATCTAAGGACTGCTTTAACTTCTAAAAATATTTTAATCTGTAATTTCAACATCTAGAAGGCTGCAAGAATTGCAATACTTTGATCTGTTCTTTGTGTAACCCATGCACTTTTTTCTGGGACTCTCCAAGAGCTATTATGGTGTTTTCTGAATCAATTGTACATATATTAGACCTTTCTGAATGTCCATGGAATAATTTTGTTATATCAGAGTTTCTACATGATGGAAAATCTGTCACAGATGGGCTATGGACAACTGATTTGCCACTTCTAGCATTTTTATAATAATTACAGTAGAATATGTTGATGTAAATCCATTCAATGCTTGCTCTGCCTGTTCATTGTCCAGATGATGTTAGGACCAATATGAAATTCAAACCTTGCAAAACAGCAACTTAAATTCCTTGTGAAGAATATAAATATTTCTTCCTGAAACAATTTTAGATGAACCACCTCTCTATGTTCAGGAGTTCTGGCCTCATAAGAATTTTTAGTGTTTGCAGCTGACCGAGTAAAAAGCAGACTGATACAGCGCATTCTTTAAAGAGACTTATGTGAACAGCAGTTAGTTAACTCAAAATCAGCCTGCTGCATAGTGCTTATGTGTCAAATAAAGAGATTTCTGTGAAGTAGATATTATTTCTTTGTTACAGGATAACATACTTTTGATAAAAAGCTTTTGCGATAAAAAGTAGGGTAAGGAATACAGAAGATATATATCCTGCATGCAGCCTTCTCTGTACTATATGGATATGTGGACAGTACTAAAGAAATCTACTGCAGGGTCTGAGCTGAAATAAAAGGATGTACAAAGTAGTGATGTATGTCTGGAATGTTTTTTCCCCCTCAAGAGACAATAATAATAATAATAAAAAAACCCACTCAGGGCACAATCATTAGTCACAGAGTCTTCTTCCTTGAAAATACACCTTTTATCAATTGCTGTGCATAATGGTGACATTATATCGTAGAAAATACTGAACTGAATTCAGATGGCGCTCACCAGGGTTTTTGGGGGATCTCCAGTTGTGGATATATGGGTTTCTGGTTCCAAACCCATTAAAAATAAATTCAGCAGTACTATAGGTGCATTCCAACTAATACAGTGAATCCTCTCTGTATCGTGACTTCTCCTTCACGACTTCACCCATTTGCGAAGCAATATTTTTGCAAATATGATTTAGCGGTCCGCGAGCCCAGCTGCCTGACACATGCGCAGTTTGACTCTGCTCTGCGGAGAGGCAGTGCCGTGGTGCCTGTGGGGCCGGACTCACCCCTCCCTGCGGGGAGGGGGCCTTGCAATGGCAGCACCGTACCCCCGGTCCCTGAACAGGAAAACTTGCCCCACAAAAGTGAGGCAAGCTGTGTGCTGGGAGGGTGGCAGTCCCGCGGTGGGTGGGCTCCCCCCGCGCGATTTACTGCAGCTCACAGTGGCGTTTAGAGCCCTGACTTGGTCCCTGACCCCATCCTTGCCTCACTCCTGTGTGCTCTNCGGAGTTCTGAGGGGTGGAGCAATGGGCGTGGCCTGCATGCATATTAACGACCTGCAGTTCTTTGTGAGATTAATATTTCGCGAGGCCTTTGGCCTGTCCCTTTCCTCGCAATGGAGGAGGTGTAACTGCATTTGGAATTTTATGTGCACCATTATAGTCTTACTCTGTTGGAATTTTTACTGTAAGCTGTAATTTTTTGATGGTCCATTTGGGAACTTGTACTAGTCCTAACATAGATATCATCATTGGGCATCTATGTTTAATTCTCAGTACCACATCTTGATATGTTTGTTTCCCTCCAATGTCTACAATTTAGTTTGGAGTATGACTTTAGTTTCAATGTGTATGAATTTAGCTTCAACGTATAATTCAAGGAAGTTACTGCTTTGTGCACAAGAGAAGATTGATTTTTGTTCTCATGTGTGGAAAATAAATAATTAAGATCAAGTGCTGCAAAATCCAAGTAGTTATTTAGTTAAATGCAATTAAATTATTTAAGATTGAGAATGAAAAAAATTATACTATTATATATCTACTGAATTGCTTTCTAAGCACACAAGCATGTACATTTTTATATTTAGAAAATGCTTAAATTTGGTGTCAGTAAAGCTTAATGTGAGGAGTGTTTAGACATCTTAAAAAGATGCCTGCCTTTATATCTCAACATTAGTTTTTTTTCCACTTAAGTATTTTGGGAGTTGTTGATATTCAGCAAGCAGCCTAAAGATTCAGTCTGTATTAGGGAGATGAAGGCGTGTAACTCAGAGAAGGCAACATAGAAATATAAATATTAATTATAAGATAGTCTCAAGTGAATCTTTTAGTGTTACATAAATTAAAATGATCTAAATTGGAACCCAGTGTGGAAATATGGCTATAAAGACACACAGTTAAGGATATGAAAATACAGTATTCAGTTTTTAAAATTATGGTTATCCAAGTGAGTTTTTCTAAACCGGTGTACAATATACAGAATATAAATACAGTAAGCATATTAACGATTACTACTGCAATAATTAGTAATTTATAATTGACACATTAAAAATAATTATTCATAATACTAACTGAATTATTGTTATTCCTAAAAGCACTCTTAATATACAAGGACTGTATTGTGTTACTCAGGTCACAGAACAAAATTACCACTGCTGCTGGTATTTCTAATCTTTGTACAACTTAATTGTTTTTAAAAGGTGGGACAAAAAAGTTGGCAACATTAGGTATCAGATGATTGAAAACATTCAGGAAAAAATTGTGTAATTACATCTGACACTATTATAAAGATGATACAGGCATTACAATAATATAAGCCATTTGGAGCTTTCTGGTAAAGTGGCTAATTTTTTTTCCCTGTAAACATATTTGTGTTTCTGAGATATAAGTGGAGATCAACTTACAATGGTATAAATTATAGTTATAAATTAAATAGGTATAAATTAAATCTGAAAATGACATCGTTTCACTTCTTGCTATATTTTACTTCTTCTCCCTCTCTTGTTTTTTTCTCCATCCTGTGTTCTCTTGTGCCCCTTCATGATACTCCAAACTGAATGCCTTCTTCTTTTACTTTATCAAAATAACAGAATATGCCGAGTTGGAAGGGTCCCACAAGGATCATCGAGTCCAGCTCCTGGCCCTGCACAGAACCATCCCCTAGAGTCACATCATGTGCCTGAGAGTATCATCCAAACTTGGAATTCTCTCATGCCTGGTCCTATCACTACTTCCCTGGGGAGCGTGTTCCGGTGCTCAACCACCCTCCAGGTGAAGAACCTTTTTGTAAAGTCCAACCTAAACCTCCATTGACACAACTTCAGTCCATTCCCTTGGGTACTGTCATTGGTTCCCACGGAGAAGAGATCAGTGCCTGTCCACTTCTCTTCATGAGGAAATTGAAGGCTGCAGTGAAGTCTCCCCTCAGTCTATTTCTTCAGGCTGAACAAACCAAGTGACCTCAGCCACTTCTCATATGGCTTTCCATCAAGGCCCTTCATCATGTCCATTGCCCTCCTTTGGACACTCTCTAGTAGTTTAATATCTTTCTCACACTGTGGTGTCCAAAATTGCACACAATATTTAAGGAGAAGCCATTCCAGTACAGAGCAGAGCAGGACAATCACCTCCCTTGACTGGCTGGCGATATTTTGCCTGATGGCCCCCAGGACATGGTTGGCACTGCTGGCTGCCAGGGCACTGCTGACTCATATCCTACTGCCCGTTGACCATGACCCTCTGGTCCTTTTCCATGTCACTGCTTTCCAACATCTCATTTCCCAGTCTGTACGTACATCCTGTGTTGCCCCATTCTAGGTGCAGAATCTTGCACTTTCCTTGTTGAACTTCATATGGCTGATCATTGCCCAATCCTCCAATTTGTTGAGGCCTCTTTGTGGGGCCTTCCTACCTTTGAGGGATTCAACAGCTCCTCCCAGTTTTGTGTAATCTCTAAACTTGGTTAGTATCTCTTCCAGTCCTGAATCCAAGTCATTTTTGAAGACGTTGAAGAGCACAGGGCATAACTGCAGAACTTGAATAGTGACAGGTTGCCAGTCTGATACTGTTTGCAAAAGTCCTAATACATATGGCTGGCAAATAAATAGTCTTTACTGTTCTTCGGTTCTGCTGTGAAATGTTTTACCACTAGAATTTAACTACCTTCTTCTTTGTTGCTGTTGCTTTGCTTATCTCTCCAGCCCTACTCTACAATTCAATACAAATATTTTTTGCCTTTTACTTCTACATACAAACAAATGCAACTTGCATCACTGCCAGATGACGCTCTACATTTTCCCTTTGAATTAACTCGGCTGTATATTCTCTGTCCTTATCCAGATTAAGTGAACACAGGTTTTCACTTTCCTGTGCAGTGTTGGAATACAGAGCACGTTTCCCTGGAAACAAATGTCTGAAGCAATCATTTACACATACAGTATCATCACCGAAAGTGCACATTTTTGAAGTTTGAGTTAAGAACAAAATAAAAATCTCATATTTGTTTAGAAATATGTTTAAAGCACTGTAAGAAAATCCCTGTGTTTAATTTAGTAGACCAAAGATTTAATCATTCCCATAAAAATTCTGGATTGTGAAATAATTTCACTTTTAGACTAATTGTATTCACTGGAAAAACTGTTTTGGACACTTCAGAATTCTGTTAAAATATTTACCCCTAATTGCCATGCAAAACACTTTTGCCATTTCCTCTGGTTAGGGCAAAACAGTTCTCATTTTAGCATTTGACAGTCTTCACTAATCAAGAACATTTGGATTGTTTTCATCATTCTGTTCACAACTCTGACTATTTTATCAAATCTATTCATAAAAATTTCTTCAAGCCATTACTTCTTACTGACAGATGCCCATTCAGTATTTTATTCTCTCTCCTCTTCTGTCTGCCTCCATGCTCCGCTTCTCTGCTCTCTACCTTGTTGCTAAACCAAACACCTTGCTCCAAATCCCAGGTGTTGGGAAATAGGAAAAACCCACAGAATCTATGTGTACGTAGATTCACATTTCAGGTTGCGTATGCACACAGTTTAATGATGTGTCATTAGGACACTTTGGTTGTGATACTAATGAAACTGCAGCTCACAGGCTTTGCAACCTTCAGCCTGCCTTAGAAGGAAAGATCAATACAGCTGTAGCCAACTGCTCTCTTAATGCTGATTTCTAAAACATTTGACCAAATGAGAACCATGGTATGCAACACTCAGCATGCAGAGAGTTTTGACTAAGAGCATAGTTACTGATCTGAGTGGATAATTAACTTGAATTTGTCCTGGTTTTAAATAGGCAGCTGCATGTGTCATTATGTTATAAGCCTATTTTTTAACTGAAAGCTATAATATCAATAATTAATAGCACTTGTGTATACAATAATATTCAGTATTTTTCTGATCCTTCAATATATTCACAGAGGCATTGTTGAGAAAAGAAACCAATTGGTGAGAGAACATGACTTGCCAGAAGGTCACACAGCAAACATTGACAAAATTGATTTGAAAGAATGAAAGAATGAAATCTTGGCTTCGATGAAATCAAAGGCAAAACTCAAAGAGACAGCAATGGGCTCTTATCCCAGACTCCTGTCCTGTCTAGATGCTGCTGAGAGAGACTGAAGATAAAATGTGTTACTAGAATGCAGTTGGGGTATTTTAGGAGTTCACACTTGTTTTCACAGCTAAACACTTTCAGAGTATGATATGCTACTGTGCCCTGTTATTGCATTAGCTCTCATGTGGTGGTGCTCATGTTTGAAAATACAAAAAGGTTAGAAATATGTCCTTTTTCTCCTCACTTGCAGAGCTGAGGGATGAACTGGATATGTTCCTTGGCACAATCAGACCAGTGTGATACCAGAAAGATTATTTTCCTATAAATAAAGTGTCATAAAAATGGTTTAAGTAAGAGTTACTGGGACTAGATGTGTCTGTGGATACTGTTTTCTTCCTAGCATGTCAGACATAAAGTTAGTGGTAATGATAGAATTATGTAAGGAAATGAATCATGGAAAGTGAGAAAAGGATTCTGAAATGTTTAATGCTAAATTTAAGGATTTGGAAAGATACTCAAATTCTATGCAGACTGCTGAGACCAAATGCTTTCAATCTATTCAACCTAACTATTTTCTTTAACATTGACAAGTATTATTACACTTCTTGTGCTTCGTGCTTCAATTTATTTCTAGTCTAGCTTACTTGTTAGCAAATTTATGTCTGACGTCAGTCTGGCTCTTACCATCCTCTTTTTATTAGATGTTTACTTCATATTTCTATCAAACATCTCTGTCACTGAATTCAAATATACTTATTAAAGATAATATCTACATTTCCAAAACAGGTGCAATCAACACTTTTTCAATTTCACATAATTTAAACATTTAAAAAACTTTAGATAACATATGTATCATTTTCTCCTTTACCACTCTGTTTTTTCAGAGTGCTAATCTCATGCAGAAAGATTCAAATATGTGAGTAATAAATTCATAGAAGCATTTTAGAATACTGCAAAATGATGGTACTACTAAGTAAAATAGAACAGGCTAAATGATGACCAGGTTTTTCTAATGAATGTAATAAGTGAGGAAGTAAAAGGTTACCTGAATGGCATTTGTTACGTTCCATCCTGCTTCCCAGGTGGTGATCAGTTTGACCTGGGCACATGGCAAGGGATCTGGGAACTTGTATTCTGCATCCTGGTGACAAACATCAAGATCAAAGTTCAGGGATCCATCTCGTTTCTCCCTGTTCTCGCTGTCAGCTCTGTTCAGTTCATCTCTTATAACAAAATTCAGACTCTCTTCATCAGTGTCTAGGCAGTTGTCCCACCTCAAAAGTCCCAAAAAGAGAGATGATGTTTCTCTAAAGCAGTTGAAAAAAGATGAAAAAGTGTGCTTCAGGCGAGCCATTCTCAATACCAAACATAAAAGTAAGATCTTTCATTACGTCTTTATTTTTTTCGACAGTTGTACTTTGTTACTCCTTTTTTTTATGTTAGCCTTGATAGTGTAGTTATGATCAATGGAGTTTGTGTCCTTAGTTCATTTATTTGGATTGGTTTCAAGTGGCAGGTAAAGAAATATCTCCGGGGTCTCCAACATACTGTCCAGAGTAGTATGCAGCAAGATTTAGTAGTCTGCAAGTTGTAATTTGCAATTCAAATAATTTTTCCTTTTACCTATGGTATCTATGTAGATCAGTCATTCATGGAGCATCTACAGGTGTCTGCAAGAATATTTTCCTGGAAATTATGCATATTTCTAATACACATAAATAGTTCTGCCAAAAGGAAAAAATGCTTCATTAAAAACTAGAATTGATGGACTGACTGCTAAGCAAATGGATGTAAACAAGTTTGCTTTTCCAGATGGGAGAATTTTCTGCTGTGTTTTAGTGTCTACAGAGGTCAGTAGAACTTTAAAAATGTACTTAAGAGCTTAAAGGGGCAAGAAAAACAAAATTATCTTGTTTGTAGCTATATTTAATTCACAGTTACTAGCAACATTTAGGTGAATGACACAGAGCAATGGTTATGCATTTAGTGTATGGATATGAATGATATATTATTATTATTCTTATTCCCACTATAAAAATCCTAACAATAATATTTACAAAAATGTCCACTTCCCTCCTGGCATGGCCAATGGAATTTGAAAAGGAAAGGTAAAGAGTGAGTTAGGTTACACTACTTATGCACGTTTTCTTTTGTAATTTCTGATACCTGCCCTTTCTGATACCTTCTTCTTGTCTCTTTGTTTCTAAAGAGAATTGGGTTTTAACAGCTACCATATTCCTACATTAACAACTGAATAACTGGTACAATACTGATGAAAAAAGTGTCTGTGTATACAATGTCTACATGGAGACCTTGGAGCATGTGAGGGGAATATAGAAAGTAAAGATGAGGAAAAGGCAGTGGTACTCAACACCTTTGCCTTGATATTCAACAGTAAGACAGGTTGTTTTCAGGACAACTAGGCTCCTGAGTTCGTAGATGGGGTCAGGGAGCAGTATAAACCCCCTGTAATCTAGGAGGAAGTTAGAGACCTGCTGGGCCACTTATAAACTCACAAATCAATGGGACCAGATGGGATCCATCCTGGGGTGATGAGTAAGATGGCAGATGAGCTTGCCAAGATGCTTTCCATCATTTATCAACAGTTCTGGTTCACTGAAGAGGTCTCAGATGACTGGGACAGTCCCAGATTGCTGGCCAGTGTGATGCCCATTCTCAAGAAGGGTCAGAGGAGAATCCTGGAATTTCTGGCCTGTCAGTCTGGCCTAACTGCCATACAAGATTATGAAACAGATCATCTCCATAATTTACCAACAGTCCTGGCTTACTGGTGATGTACCAGAAGACTGGAAATTTCATGCCCACAAGAAGGGCAGGAAAGATGATCCCAGTAATTACAGACCTGTCAGCCTGACCTCAGTTCCGGGCAAAGTCATGGAACAGATAGTCCTGTGTGCCATTATGTGAC
>WEKX01012583.1:73842-125542 GCA_013390025.1 Pitta sordida | reverse complement strand
GCAGCATGATTTTTCAGCGATTAAAAAGACCTGTTTCACAACTGCGCATGAGCGAACTAACACACATGAATATTCAAATTAGCCAGTCATGAATATTCAAATCAACCCAAGCCCTCTGCTTCGAGTGAGAAGGCTACAGCAGGTCCCCCTGATGGCGTGCCCACACTGCAGCGGCCTTCCCTATCCTGCTCTGCTGGGAGCGCAGCGGCTGCGATGGGTCCGCTCCAACCGGTGCCTGGTCCATCCCGCTTGGAGCAGGGAGGCTGCGTGCAGTTATGAAAGATTTACACATTCTCAGGTTAGACGTGCTGTCCAAGACTTTCTTGACTTTCTCGACTTTCTTGAATGACTCTCCGAGACACACTCGTCTACCCTGAGTATGGAGAGACCACGTCTACCCATCTGGAGAGACACCGGGACAGCAATGTGGGCAGCTCCCCAGTTTTCCTGGTCGAGTGGAAAAGGGGTTTTTCCCAGCATGGGGTGGCCATGGGTGCTGGGAAACACTGACACAAACACCAACACACAGCAGGGCAGTGCCGAAACAGCGCACCAGGGGGCAGAGTGATGGTGTGGGGCAAATTTGCATGTTAATGAGCTGCCATTCTCTGCAGATGGAGGGCTTCACGGATCGGGAGCAGGACTCACGGTACCATGGTATAGGAGACCCAACTGTATAGCAAATTTGTGTGTGTGGTGTGTGTGTGTGTGTGTGTGTGTGTGTGTGTGCGTGTGTTTGTGTGTAAAGCCTTATTATTACACTCCATCTGAACTCTGCCAGAAGAACACTAAGGTTGCAACTGAAGGACCCATAAATTATGTAACATCTGAATTGAGGTTACTCAGGGTACTTGAATTATTATTCCAGGCATGTATTCATTTTGGTTCAGTCTTTCACTCCATAGCAGCCACTACCACCACATGCTTCCACATGCTTTTTGCCATCCCTCATCTCTATTCACCTCTGGATCTTCACCAGGCAAAAGGCCTTCTCTTGCCTTAACACATTATCCCTCAGGGCTGGAGTCTCAGGTCTGCTTCAGGATAGTAGTAGGGATTAAAGACTTCCAACTGGTTTTCAGCAACCAGTTTTCACAGAGACCCTTTTTCTTGCTTGCATCTGAAGATATGTGTGTGGAAATATAATTATATGCCTACCTTGTTGCTTAATGAGTTTTGATAAATGTTATTGATAAAATCCAGTATTATGCCTTGGTTTCTGCCACAGAGTTTATTTTTTAAATACTACTTTACTCTCTAAAGCAGTAGCAGGTAAATTTAGTGATAAATTAATCTGTATCTCTATTGCTGTATTACTAAGATACTAAAAAGATAAATTATATGCAGCTGTATAAGTAAATGTAACTCTCATCAGATTATGAGAATTTTACTGACTTCAGTGAAGACATTAAAATTATCAAAGCACTAAAACCACATTATACCTACTAAAATGTTTTGAACTCTGTTGTTAGAGACCCAGGCCATGCACAACAATGGGAGATGATTGCTGTTGATTATTTAACTGCACCTGCTGGTCCATTTCTCTTGGTAAGAACAGGATGAAGAGCCATATATTGGAAAGCATAAGGTGTGTGACAGTATGGGAAGTGTTCTCCAAGACAGCTGTATTTCTGCACAGAAAATCTTTGGGAAGAGCCTGCAGAGGTCTTTTGTGTTACATTACTTTCAGCTGAATTAGTCTCCAGCCTTTTTCTAGAAGGCATCAACGCACAGGCACTGGAGTATGTCACCAAGTGCTCCATTGCACTTTGGTAGAAAAATTATTTTGCAAAGAAGTCTTCTCTCAGCAAGTTAAACCATTACAGTCTTAGCAGGGGTTGTAATACTGTTTGTTCCAAGGCAAGTACTTCTGGCTCTGGCAAGTATTTCAGTGAAAATCATTTGCTACATGATCTTAAAACCATCATCCTAGAACACAAGACATTGTAGAAATCAGTGTCCTTGTCAAAAGTCAAAGAAATCCAAGTTTTTAGGAAAATCAGCATACATATTGCAGTCATCCACATTAACAAAGTTAAGGTGATAATAAGTTTATAGTAAAGTAACCCTTCTGATAGCTTGTTAAATAGTAGAATTGTTGTGGCTGTGACAATGAAAGACAACACCACTTCTTAACAAACATTTTGAAATAGTTGGAGTCTGTCTCTTTGACATCAATTAATGTAATTTCTAGTTTTAACATACATACATACAAAACCAGCGTATTTTTCCTGCCTCATTACCACAACCATATAAAACCCTGGAAATGAAAGTGATACTGGCATTATATTTGAAGAGGGAAATTAAAATGGGGGAAAAATATGTGTGAATTTAATACATCTCATATGCCTAGGCATATGCTAAAATAACATGAACTCATGTTAAATACCTTTAAACCAGAGTGAGATCAGAACTAATTCCCATTCATCACATTAGTAACTGAGATTTTTAATGTTTTATGGAAGGGCAGAATTTTAGATTAGTGATAGTTTCCAAATTCTTTCTGTTGCAATGTTTATTTCATTTGGCTCTGCTTTTTTGTAATGCAAGACACATACTGTGCAAAGAATAAGAATATGGAATGCCTGCAGAAGTGCCTCTCTGGAGAGAGACAGGAGAGTTCCTTCAACTCTTGAATAGCTTAGAAATACTATAAATTTATTCTTTATATTTGATTTTTTAAACTCTTTGCTGCCAATGTTATTGCAAGTGGAGGTGAACTGCAGACATCTTTCCTTCTTAGTATTGATCACACAGGACAAGTGCCAGGTATTGACTCAGCTCAAAAAAGTATTACAGATCTCTTCACAACTAAGTCCATAGTGACTAGTCTCCAAACAGAAGCTGCATTTGGATTCTTTTTGCACCCACTGATCAGTAAGACAGTTTTATTTCTCTATGGGAGGATGAAATTCAGGTCATGTCTGCCCAAAGACAGCAGGCTCCCAGGCATGGTGATGAATTTAATCTCATTTGTCCCACCATAAAGGCACATCACAAGACAGTAGTGCTGAAAGTGTAGGACTAGGAAAAACCCTAAGGCTTATCCTGAGGTTGTTAGTGCACAAGACCGATATATAAATGTTATTTATACTGAAAGAGTTCACAGGCCTCTGGCCCCGAAACCTTTCTCTTGCTTGTGAGCCTTAATGGATGTATTCTTCACATTCACAAAAAAGAAACTATCTAACACACTGCAAGAGAAGGAAGAATCTCTTTTACCAAGGTGAGATCCATTTAACAAAATGTTAGATAAAGAATTTGTAAAGCTATTGGGGAGGGAAGAGTGACTCATGGAAGTCATAAAGAAATAACAAAATTAACAGGAAAAACTAGTCAGTGTTAAATAAGGTCCCCCCACCTTATTTCTTTGGAAGAAAATTACCTATTCCAAATGCTTCATGAATCATGGAACTTAATGAATATTCCATGACATATTTTTAAATGGAAGGATCATGTCATCTTTCATGAAGTGATCCAGAATTCATGAAGACATTTCGTGATGATACTGTTTTGCTGTGGGTCTTAGATAGACGTGTAGGTAAGAGTATCTGAAAACTCCCCTCTCTAGATTAACAGCAAATATTTTGTGCTGCCTAAGGACTCCTTTTCTGCTGTCTACTAAGGGCTAATCAGGAAACTCACAACAGATCAGGTCAAAAGAGAGAAAGAATAAGCTGGGAAATGGACAGTAATAATCTAGAGGAGCAGAATGATAATTAACGTAATTGTTTGTCATCACTTGGACGGCAATATGTCCCAGAAATATGTTTCTGTAAGTAATTGCATAATTTATGTCCAAAAATTTGTATTCAATTCGTAAGAATTGTGCACAGAATGAGAACATTGTTTGAGATAAGTAGAACCTTATTGTTTTGAAATAAATACTCAAGAGATATTGATATAGGAAAAATTATTTTTCAGGGCTTTGAACTCAGATGAAGCTTCTCAGGGCTGTTCCATGGTGGGGTTTAGGAATCTCTGAGGATGGAGGCAGCACAGGCTCTCTGGGAACCTACATCCCTGCCCAGCCCTATCTCCTTGTAAGAAAACCAGTTCCCCTGTCTTTGTGAGAGGGGAGCATCTGGAAGAGAGGAGAAATAGCAGTTTAAGCTTAGTAGCAGGGCTAAGATGTATTGAAGGTTATAGGTAGAAGTCCTGAGCACCTTCTCAGTTTGGTTCCTCACCTATCGTAGGGACAGATCTTGTTAAGTAGTGAAAATACAATTTTATCTCAGAAGAAAAACTTAAGCATATTATAGGCTTGTAGGCTCTATTAGCTAGAGTAGTGGCAAACAGCTGTTTTCAAGGGCAGTGTCTCCTGGTTTTCTGTAATAGAAAAATATAATTAATATGTAAAATAATTATGTTGTTGAACATTAAGACTAGACCTGCAAGACTTAATATGTTAGATTAAAAAGGTAAGGAAATAGAAATTTATGACCTGGTGAGCATTTAAGCCATGAACTCATAAAGCACTTTCCATTGTAGCTGCAATGTATAGATTAAAATTCCATAGAATATTTGTGCTGGATTGATTTACAAGAATATATGAAGTGATCAGCTTTATCAAGCAAAGAGAAAATTTACCAGGTTCGCTACTGATTTAAAGGACAAGCTTAATTATGAAATCTTACTTAACTTCATGTGTAAGCAGACTCTTTAGTTGTTGCCATTTTAGAATTATTTTAGCTGTTACTTAAGTTCCTGTGCAATTATAAAGCACATTTTATCAATAACAGAAGGATTCGGTACATTAAGTTTTAATTAATGGCACAGACTAATTTTTAATGGTTCAATACCATCGGAATGACTTCTTATATCTACTTAACATGTGACAAACTCTCTAATTATTATTTTTACATAAAGAAATCTAGCATAGTTATGCAATACAACTTCACCGTTATGACTTCTTTACAATGTTATTTTAAAAATATGAGTAGTCACCAATTACCTAGTATTTTTTCATTAATAATTTGCATAGAAGTAGTGATGATCCATAATAATACAAGTTAAATATAAAACAGCAATGACAACTATTCACTTCAACAGAATCTAATTATTAATAAAACTGTATAATAAAGAATCGAAGCAAATCTTAACTTAAAGACAACAAATAGTTCCTGTGCCTTTTGTATTGTGTTACATTAAATTATATTATATTCACAAAGCTATGAATCTGTGAGAAAGTTTGTTTCCAAACCTACAAAAACAGTTTTATATTCTGCAAGAGTTTTATGGACAAAACTGTCTTCAGGTACTGGACTTTGAATACATAATTATGCTGATCACTAAGACTGTTCTTGTGATTCATTTTCAGGAGCACTGTAGCATCTTTTTTAGAAGCTAGATATCTGAATAAATGTGTTCAAAATTCAGCTTAAAAGTTACACAGACACAGTCTATACTCATATTAGTGCAGTTTTTCAATGTCTGCCTGTAAGATTTCTACGCATAAGATGAAAAGATTATTTCAGAATCTGTTACTATTAAGAATATGTTACCGCTATGTATTTGAAGTTACTGTATATTATGGATCTTGATCTAAAAAATTTTTTGCATAATTACATTATGGTTTATATTCTTCTACATTTTATTCATAACTACTTCTGTATAAAATGTTTGCTCTCACTTACAGCTGGTTACTGCCCTGTATTAATAGAGAGGTAATACATATTATAATTTTACAGCTAGCTAAAAACACAATGAAGTCACCTTTAGTTTGTGACTCTCTTTCTCCTCTAGAATATTCTTGTGATGATGTTTTGAAAATCTCTTTTTAAGGAAAGAAGACTATAAAATACTTGACTTAGTTTGGTAGCAACATCTTTTAGCTTTATGTAGGATTCATTCAGTATTTCACTAAACTGATTTATTTAATAGTTCAGTATGTTTTTGCTGAAATCATTTATTAAAATTCAGAATGAGAGTGGGAGTGTACCTGTTCTTTTATAATTATGTTCCATCATCACAGCATACTATATCTACCAAAATAATCTGAGCTCTCTTTAGGGTTATGGATGAAAAATACTGGATTCAATGAATAGGAATTCACAACATGAAATGATTTGAGATTTCTTGGATATTGAAATGCACTTCGCAGGAAAAAAACAACCCACCATCTTTTCTGGAAATAAGTTTCTTGCCATTTAACTGATGCTTTAAAATCCAAAAGGAATAATACCTGAAACAACTTGCTAAGGTTTAGGATACTTATGGTTCTGTTCTTACATTTTAAAAACAGTACTCGTGTCACTTTTTTTTATTGGTTGCTGATGGTTCCAATTCATAAAATCACATAATCGTAGAATATGGAGAGTTGGAAGGGATTCCCAAGGATCACGGAGTCCAAATCTTAGCCCTGCACCAGATAATCCCCAGGAGTCACATAATGTGCCTGAGAGTTGATAATGAACACTTCTTGGACACTGTCAGACTTGGTGCTATTACCACTTCCCTGCGGCGCCTGTTCCAGTACTCAACCACCTTCTGACTGAAGAACCTTTTCCTAATATCCAACCTAAACCTCCCCTGACACAACTTCAGGCCATTTTTTTGGGTTCTGTCATGGGTCTCCCCAGAGAAGAGATCAGTGCCTGCCTCCCTTCTTCCTCTCAGGAGGAGGTTGCAGACTATAGTGAGGTCTCCTCGCAGTCTCCTCCAAGCTGAACAGACCAACTGATGTCAGCCGCTCCTCATATGGCTTCCCCTCAAGGTCCTTCACCATCTTTACTGCCCTGCTTTGGATGCTCTCTAACAGTTTAATATCTTTTTTATAGTTCAGGTGCCAAAAGTGCACACAATATTCAAGGTGAGGCTACAATAGAGCAGAGTGGAACAATTCCTCAGGCTCCAGGCCTTGCTGCTATAACTTTCAGAAATATTCTTCTAAGATTTAGTATAGTATATGAAACATTGTTATCGGACAATAAATCCCAGCTCTGGCTTATTCTTGGAAAGGTCACTAAATGGATCCTGATGACCAATGTTTTCCAAACCCTAGGGCTGGATCTAAGTGTGAGTTGTGTGAACACCTCTTGGCCAGGGCCCATGTGAGGCTTTGTTGTGTACAGGCACCCTTACAGGGCACCTGTATGTCAAGAAAACTGCACATGTGGGCTACATGGCACTGAGCCATTGCACTGTCAGTCAGGTTTGTGATCAGACGATTTGCAGCTCAGTCAAGTGCTGAAAGTCCACAGTTACCATGCAAACATGAACTAAGTGATTGAAGCAAGATCTCTTGTGCAAAACCATTATGTGCTGAGTAAATGTTCCCTAGGCAGTGGTTGGAAAAAGTTAAACACAGGGCTGAATGCAGCCAAAGTAATTAAGAGCAACAGTCTCTATCCTAGCACAGGACACTGGATGTTAATGACGGAGAGATGCAGGTCTCACGGTTTCCCCTCGTTAGGCGCCTGAAAGAATGGCACGAGAAAAATCATCCTAGGGAAATGCCCCCTGTTCTGTCGACCTTCCCACTGGGGCAGACACAAAGGCAGAGAACTTCTGCTTATGTTTCATTTCTCTCCTAGGCCTTATTCAGAATTTTCACTAGGCACTCTGAATTCAGGAACTGCAGCTGAGAAGAAATACAGCGTATGCATTTCATTGAATAACTTCTGACACAAAATAATGAACTAGAATGAATAGAATAGAATAGAATAGAATAGAATAGAATAGAATAGAATAGAATAGAATAGAATAGTAAGAATAGCATAGTTCAAGTTGGAAGGACCTCGAAAGACCATCTGATCCAAAATTTTATGGAAAAGGTGGTCTAGATATTGGCTCTGTACTAGCAGGGAAATCATACTGTAGCTTTTACTGTTGAGAAATTTCATTCCTCTGTCTTCTAAAACACAGGATTTGCTTTTGATGGAGTTTCTGGGAGCCAGGGGAAGTGTGCTTGTTGGCTACATGTATGTCAGGTATGTGAAATCCGTTGGCATTTAAGGAGGTTTTTATGTTGAAACTGAATCTAGTTAGAGGAGTTCTTGTGTAACTGAGAATCAGCAATCAAGTTTGGATGACTGCTTTGAGTCCAGATCCGTGTATTCAGTTACATTCATATTTTGAGCCCTCCTCTGGATCTGGCTCTCACAATTCCGTATCAGACACAGTTTAGATTGTGGGTGTTCAAGGACTTAATTTTTTAAAGTACTTAGACAAAAGTGAGACCCATAGCTAAATGCTCAAAATATTTGATTATAGAGTAATACCTTGGTACTTTGCAGCTCAAATTTTGTGGCTTCAATTCTTCACAGGTTCTTTTGCTGCGAAAAAGTATTTCTACATTCGCGGGTTTTTTCCGAGTCGCATGATCAGCACGAGAAGCACAGCCCCTGAATGTCTTAGTGAATGCTCACACATGCCCACAGCCTGCCTCTGCCGCAGGGCCTGCTCCCCATCTGAGCAAGGTGGGCTCTGCCCACGCCATCCCTGCTCCCTGTCCAAGCAAAGCGGGCTTGGTCCACACCGTCCCTGCTCAGCAGCTCCCCAGCCAAGCTGGGACAGGACGTGTCCCACTGATAGCCACAGCTGCCTGAGGACAATGGCGGGAAGTAGGGGAGCTCCCCAGCAGAGGACCAGTGTCCCTGGTGAGGTATAGGAGGGCACAGGTAACGCAAGCCTCCTCTCGGTGTGGGGACAGCAGGGACAGGTCCTGATGCTGCCTCCGTTTTGGCACATGGTGTGGGGCAGGTGGCCCTGCACTCACCAGGGCTGAGTGGGCGTGGCGGTGGGTGGGGTTTGATTCATATGTATTTTCTACTTCTTCGCAGAAATCGACTATCACGGGACCTTCCTCGAACCAAACCCCCACAAAATTCAAGGGATTACTGTACTGCAATTCTAACTCTCATTTCTGTTCAACCCAAGGAAACTGACCCTTATTTGCTCTTATGTACTTGATTTCATCTGTGGGTGCTTGGATAACTGTAGTTTGATTGTACATCTTTTTCTTTTGTCTTTTACCTCAGTTTAAAAACTGTGTTGATGTAAGGGTCAAGAAACTTTGCAGTGCCAGGCTACACATAAGAAAAGCTGCTTTTAAAGCCCTGTCACAGCTGTGGGTTCAGTTTCCTTTTGAATTGTGATGTTCTCGGCATTTGTTTGTCAATACTATCTTGTGGTAGTCTTCCACAAGTGCATTATATATTAGCCTGGTATTCTTCCATGACTTGAAATTACGTGTGCTGCAATATCCCTCTCCATTAGCATGGGAAACTCAGCCCTGCAGATGCTAGTCTGCATATGCAAAACCCTCAAAAATGCCTGCTGATTTTTCAAGTAATATGATAATAAGTTGGAGATGTAGAAAGCAAGATTAATACTTAAAAAGACATTCAACTGTATCTTAAATTAATAGAAATACAATCTCCAGACTTTAATATTTAATGTGTAACAGCAATCTCCACTGGAAGTACAGAAGTTATAATGAACTCCAATAAGAAATATATTATTTTTTTCCCCTACTGATAAACTTTACAAGACTGGTTGCAATCTCTTTCCCTCTCATTCGCTTTTGCTTTTGTAGCATGTCATGTAGTATGTATAAACTCTATTTAGAGAGATAATTTGCCACAGAATTTTTCACAATGTAAAAGGTTACTTATTCAGAGAAAGTCAAGCAGTAAGGCAGAAAATGCCTGTTTGAGGTTTTTTTTCTTTTTGTATAATGTCATATTCTCTGCAGTACAGGGGGAAGTAAATGGTGTTAGAAGCAGTAAAACTCATTTCTTATTATTATTGTAATACTGACCTTGGCATTTCATAAAACAGCCTCCCATTTAAAAATAATAATAAAAAAAAGAACAAAGTGAATATACTGTTCCAATTAGGGTACAAATGCTTAAGAGATACTTAGGGACTAGTAAAGAGAACTCTAATTTCCTGTGTTTTTCTGTCCTCTAAATGGAGTTTTGAAGTATAGCTTCATACACAACCACTGGGAATTTCAGACCCATAGAACTCTCGACGTTGTTTCGGGCAGCCGAAATAAAAATTTTGGAAATATTAGAGTAAAAATGTTATAACCACAATCTCTCCTGTTAAATACCCATTTCAAGCCATATCAATATGTAAAGAAAAAAGAAAATGCAAAAATAATTTTTAAAATCCCTCTTAAGATACTCTAAATACAACATTGCAAAATAAAATATCACCAAACCTGAAGAACATTCTTCTTCCAAGGAAGTACACTGTGTTTTTCTGCTACTTATAACCCTCTGAAAGAACTGAGTGTAGTCTCATGTGGTCAGTTGGGCTTATGTCATGGGCTTATCTCAAATGATTCAGAGGACTTATGTCAATGAGAAAAAACCCAAGTCAAATAGTGTGAGAGTGCACAAGGTTACAGTACCTCCCTCGGTCCCCAGGTATAGTTGAAGAGGTGAAAAAAATGTGTAGGGAAACAAATATGCAAGTCTGATGGACATTAGGTTAGTGCTAGGAGAGGTTCTCACATTTCCTAGCTGAAAACAAGAACCTTATTTCATCTTTGGTCTATCTGAGAAAATTATTAGCAACTATATATTTCAGATGTTTTATGTTAGTCTTCAGCACCTTACGATGCTATAAAAGGAGATAAATCTTTCAGGGAAGAAATCTGCAGGAGAATGACATATGCAGAATAATTCAAGGAGTGGGAATTTAGTCTAACTAAAGGTGAGTTTCACCTTGCTGATTAAAATACTCAAGTCATGATGTCTGCATATACGATATAATGTATTTTCCTGAACATAAGTATCTTGCTGCCAGCAAATATGGAGCTGTGAGGGAGCTGCACCTTTCTGGAACAGGGCTAGTATACAGGAGGGATGCCCCAGATTACTCCAGTGGAACTTTATACCTGTATTTAAGCAAATGTAACTTCCAGTAGGTGTCTACAAAAAAACCCCAAAACCAGCTGTCTAAACCATTGTTATACCTAATGGGGAAGCAATCATGACAAAATCTAGGTCTGTTGTGATGTCGATGTGAATTTATATATAAGCTCTGATGTCTGTGTTTAATGGGTATTTCGATATCTGGGATGTAAACAAGATCATACATGTTAGACCCCAATTTGCCTTCATTTGTGAGCTGAATCCTGCCTTTATCTATGGAGATTTATATAAAGTTATTCTTTATATCAGAATGTGAAATTTCAATGACATAAAAAGTGGACTCAAGAAGGTCTTGAATTAACAAAACTCCTTATCTAAAGGAGATATTCATCAACTTAATAAAGGTTTAGTGACTTGATTTTATTATTTTAATTGAATTGAAAACATAAAATGTTTGTGGCCTTCATTTGGATTAAAAAAATCAAGGAGAAAATAATTACATCATGTTCAACATAACATATTAAATATAAGTGTTAGCTTAAATTCAATACTAAATGACCTCTGATTTGTATGTGATGAAAATAAGTGGGTGCTTGGATGGTTCTTAATTACAATGATATCTTTTTCTGAATGATCCATTTTTTAAAGCATCTTTCAAGTGAAATCAATTAGGAGAATGTAATGATGCTTCTAAAAAATTGTGTTGACTGATAGGGAATTTTCTTTTTACATGAAATAAAGAAGAATTAAGTGAATGTTTCAGAGCTGCTCGTTTCAGACTCTCATTTTCCATTCCAGCTACTTTGCAAACAGTCACAGTTCTGGGTCATCTCATGTTACAGGTCAGTGCTTCAACCCTCAGGTTGCAGAGTAAATAACTGAATCTTACTTAAGTTTCAGCTATACCCCAGATCTCTGCTCCCATCAGTATCAAAGATAAACCATGGTATGGCATGAATCCATCAACACAAGAAAAAAAATCCACAGCAAACAAACTGACTTGCACCAGAACATTTTTGCCTTTTTTTTTTAATATAGAAATACTGTATAGAAAGACAAAATGCAATAACTCCAGTCTGACATTGTAACATAATTTTCATTAATAAAACAACTTTGTTTTGGATATACAGTGATCCTCCGCATAGTCGCGGTCCTTAATTTGCGGGATCTGCATACTTGCTGTTGATTTTCCAGCGAGTTGGGGGACCTGGTGCGTGCGCAGAACACGCAGAACCTACCACGAACCCAGTCTGCTCATGAATAGGTAAATTGGTCCCAGCCGGGAGCCGGCACGGAGCAGCCGAGATGCATTTAGTGTAAATGTGTGGTTTTGCATGGCTGGAATTGTCCTCTGCCGGGGCTACAAGTCGAGGTGACGGGGATGCCATTGTGTGTGTGCCATTGTGTGCCCAGGGGCTGCACCCGCTGCTCAGCTGGCGCCCAGCACCAGACCCGCGGCTTGGCGCTCAGTACTCACAGCTCAGGGACGACCCTGCGGCTCAGTGCTCGGCACTCGCCGCTCAGCGCTCGGTGCCTGGAGCCCGGCACCTGCCCCGCTTCTTGCCCCCTGCTCCAGTGCTCGCCCGCCTCAGCGGAGCACAGCCAGACAACTGAGACAAGCCCAGCTCTCAGGACTGTCCTCCAGACCTTATTAGGGGACTGGGCGTGGCTACAGGCGTGGCATACTTGACTAGGCAGTGGATTCGCTATCTTTGCGGATTCCACGACTCGCGTGAGGAGGACCAGACCCAACAGCCTGCAAGTAATGGGGGATCACTGTACTTTTCATCTCTCCCTTTGAAAGCTCTTATACTTCCTAAAACTACTCTAATATTTACTGGATGAAAGGGAGAGAGGCTGACATTAGTCACAAGGCAAATGGAGTAGTAGCTCTGAATATCACAAATCAAAATTTATGAACTTTAGAATGCTGGAGTGACAACAGATGAGTTTGGGTTTCCCACTGTGTTACAGCGAGTGCCTGTTCTGAAGGTGCTTCCTCTCACTAGCTTATCCTGTTTCCCCATTGGCTTTGGTTCTAGAAAACTAGAACTGAAAGCAGTATTCCATTGGAATGAGAGTGGATGTTCGAAGTGATGAAAGTGGCAACAAATTTTGGGACCCAGTTCCTGTTTCCATTGCTCTGGCAAACCTCTAAATCATACCCAAAGGGCAACATTTACAGCAGCAGAGTTGCTTTGTTCCTCCAACTGACTCATTGCCCATTAGCCTTATCTTTAGTAACAATTTTCATTTCTCATGCTGTGCAGGCCGAGTGAATCTTAGGTAACATGCCTTCAGGCTGGCTACAGTACTTATGCACACATCCTGTGGTAGATTTATTAAGGTACAAGAGGATGAATCTCAAAGGCGGCACATGGAAACCTGCGTAAGTCTCTTTTACAGATTCCTTTTTAATGTTTTCATTTCGGTGTATCATTTGTAACAATGAGTCATACATTTCCAAAATATTATTTCTTTCATAAGATAAGAATTAGGTCATATATGGAATTCTGGTGCTCAGTTACGCACTATACAGCAGTCATATTTTCTCATGTTGGTTATAAAGATCATAAAATTACAGGACAACATGAACATGGAAAAACAGGGTGAGGGGATTTCACAGGGCTGCCATCATTTATATAGCTTATATAATATACAGATACAATATATTATCGTGTATAAGGGAAGAGTAACTTCCCTAGTCCTACTGGCCACGGTGTTCCTGATACAGGCCAGGATGAGAGAGGGTTGATTGTCCCGGTCCACTCTGCTTTGCACTTTGTGTGGCCTCACCTTAAATATTGTGTGTAGTTTTGGGCGCTGCAATATGAGGAAGATACTGAGCTGTCAGAGAGTGTCTAAGGGAGAGCTACTAAGATGGTGACGGGCCTTGAGGGGAAGCTCTATGAGGAGCAGCTGAGATCACTTGGTCTGTTCAGCCTGGAGGAGATTGAGAGGAGACCTCACCATAGTCAGGAAGACGAGGGGCTGATCTCTTCTCTAGGATAACCGGTGACAATGCACAAGGGAATGGCCTGATGTTGTGTCAGGGTAGGTTTAGGTTGGATATTAGAAAAAAGGTTTTTCACCCAGAGAGTGTTTGGGCACTGGAACAGTCTCCCCAGGGAAGTCAGACACCCAGCCTAACAGAATTCAAGAAGCATTTGGACAATGCTCTCAGGCACATGGTGTGAAATGGAGATGGGCCTGTGCAGGACTAGGAGTTGGACTGGATGATTCTTGTACGTCTTTTCCAATAATCTGTTTTTCTATGATTCAATGAGTTTAGATTTCTTATATTCTAGTATTTAATTTCTGTGTTGTCTGAAAAAGAAGTACCAGAAGCCTGTGTCACAAAATGTGACTGGCAGTTACCTTTTGAGGATGAAAAAGTCGTTCTACATATATGATTTCATTCAGTTCTGGGAAACATGTGAACTTGCAATAGAGAATATACTCGACACACTTCATAATAAAGAATGGACAGATACAAAGATTAATGGGAAGGGTAGAATATTAGTTGTTGTCTTTTTATTCAACACAGAGCTAGTCCTGAACATAATTACATGGAGTCTGTCTTTTTGAAAAATTGTTGGATTTTTTTTTTTTTTTACTCACCCTGGCTGTGAGTTTTCAGAAGTTTTATTCTTGAAATAAGAGTTCTCTTCTACAAGCAAGAAGAAGAGTATTTTACCATGAAGTGTTGCCACCAGGTTGTTTGATGCTCTGGGAATTGTTTGTATATCTGTCATAAAAATAAAATGGTTCTGAAATTATCACCTTGGAAAGGTGTAGAGACTAACTAACTTATAAATAACCATCTTCAACAGCTGATCAAAGTGCCCAAGAGTAGTGGATCTGAGTAGGAGAAATCCCTGAGAAAATTTTTAGCCAACTCTGACATTTTACTCTTAAAATCTCCTCAGGATAATAACAGAATTCTGTGCATTGCAAGCAGCCCACTAGCCCACAGGAACAGCAGAGCACAGAAACTGGCTTTTCATCTTGCCACTACTTTAGTCTGAGAGCAAGATGAAGTAACTTAACCGTTATACTGATATACAGAAATTATGTTTAGGTATGCACAGGATACTCAGGTAACATGAGATGTGTCTAGAAAAGTCAGAAGTCATAGCATTCCTCTACCTTAATTTCTGTATTTTTTACAATGAAAGACATGATCTTTATTTATTTCTTCTTAAAACGTTTAGAATGATTTCTTGACTAGTAATCACAGATGAATATGAACAACTAAAGGATTATGTAAATATGACTTTTTTTCATTCTATTTTGCTGTATAATTAATTGTTCTCCCATCCTGCCTGCTATTAAATATCAAATGCAGTTTGTACAATAAATGTATTATGGCTTTAATCCATCCTATTGTAACTTTAGAATCCATAACAGTGTGCCTTACTGGCTTCATAAATATACCCGGGTAGCTAAATTCAAACACTTTTCCTAATTAAAGTGTGGAGGGCCATAGTTTCCCTTCAGCTTTCTGGTTGAATGTCAGCACAGAGCTTTCCTGGAACTCACTCATGGAGTAAAATTTTTCTTAACACTCATTTGGGAGCAGCATTAGGTCCCAAATAAATGCATCTTTTCTATTAAACCCTCAGAACTCCCTTTATGCTCAAGATTAAGCAGAATCTCCTTTCTACTGGGGCTAATAATTTCTTTTTATTTAGAGGTAAATGAAACCCAAACACAATAAATATCCTCTGCAAAAATGCAATGCGGGCTTATTTGTATATTTATACCCTCATACAAATTGGTAGTTCTGTACAGTTTTTAATTACTTATGTTACTAAACCTCCTTATAGAAGCAATTAAAGTCTTTGAAGAAAAAGATTCATATTTAGCATTTCATAGCAAAAACAATGTTCACCAACCACCTGACCTTTCTCAGCTTGCCTTGAGATTACTTCAAAGGAGAAAGTCAGTGAGCAAATCCTGGAAATCTCATATATCTCCCAACCCTTTCCCCAGTTCAAGACTTAACATAGCTAGAAAGACTTCTGGATTGAGCTGGCCATTTTCTGTGCAAGAAAAGAGAAAACAGAAGGAAAGAAATGTGAGAAGTATCACAGTAAAGCTGCAAGACTTTCTTACCTTTCTTTTTAGCTTTTTTGCTTTGTAGTTGCAGAGGGCTTTAAGCTTACCTCCTGCCTGTGGAAGGTAACAATTCCATTTGATAGCAGCCTGCAGCAAAAGCACCAGAATGTCTCGCCAAACCAAGCTGTTGTGCTATGTTATCTGAAATTCCTCCTCTGACTCAAGAAAGATTCTTACTTCACACTTAGCAGATCACTGTTTTGTGAGGAAGGAAGATTGTGAATATAGTGACCAAATACAATTATCTTACTAACAATATAGGTAGAAAGAGCAAGACCTTCACACTATTAGGAAGTGCTTTTAGTAGATATAAAGTGTTGCAGTAAGAAATATCACCAATTTGACTCATACACCATATTCCAGGCAAACTTTCATGCAGTTCATTGTGTATATACCAGTCAGCAGAAGTCACGAGTCTCAGATTACTCTTCAACAGATTAGTTTAGGACTTCACATTTAAAGTAGAAGAGCAGTTATATAGAATCTTTACATGTACAATTTCATTCTTACTCACTGATAATCAAAACTGTCTATCAAGACCAAAAATGGTAGATTTTTTTTTTCCTGATCATATTTGGAGGTCAGAAGTTGGGTTATTTTGGTATGCAAGGTAATAATACTGCTATATGAATTATGTATCTGTTGAAATGCAGGTAATAAGTGATCAGCAGGTAATATTTGTTAAGAATTTATTGCTTCTTTCTTTGACCTAAAGGATTTCTCTCCATGAATGTTTTTACTTAAGGAGCTTTTAACTGAGAAAAATCCATTAGAGCAGACTGCAAAGTATACATTTGGCAGATAAGAGTTCTTGCTTAGGAGAATGTGCACCACAGATCACTACAGATTTATCCACAAAACTGATAATCAATGGAAATTATATCATTATCATGTAGCAATTTGGGCCCTGCTCCAAACGGAAGAAATCCTTACGAAGTGTGTCGATGACAATAGTATTAAGTTGGTTATATGTTAAGTAATTCATGTGCTTAAAATTGCTTGCTCAAAGTTAGTGTCATGACATGAAAGATATTAGTGAGAGAAGAAGGAGACTAGGATTTCCTGGATAAAATGAACAGGACAATAGTAAGAGAGTACAGGAAAGGAAATTGCTGTGCCAGGGAGCAGCCCACAGGGAGTTCTCCAAAATCAGCTTTAATTAACGTTCCAGTCCACAACCTTTGTACAAAAGCTGAGACCTGATAGAGACTGCTAATAGCGTAATGCAATCCTTTATACTTTAAACTCAAAGGAATACATCATAAATGAAATTAATAACATAGAAGACTGGAGTAATAGAAATGGCCTGAAGTATCACGATGTCAAAAGGCAAGGCCAGGAATGTGTGGTTCCTTAATGAGACTTCTAAATATGAAGAAGTATTTATCAGTAATTGATCACTGAGAAAGAGAGGGACATCAGCATAATCCCAGAAATAGTATCAGACACAAGCTTTTGCAGCCTTAGGAAAGGCAATATGTAACCAAAATTTATCAGAGATGTTTTCAACTATGAGGGTATAAATACACTGACCAGAAAGACCTTGTGTTAAATACAACAGCTTTGCTTAGGAAATGGGAATAAGGCAGAGAAGGGCTGCAAAACTGATGTCAGGGAGACAGAACCTATGATACCAGATGAGTGAGACGGGCATAGTTGCATTTATACAAATAAACTGGAGGCTGTGAAGGAACAGGAATGCTGTGTGTAGATAGGAAAATATACCTAAATTCTAAGGAAAGAAAAAAGAAAAGTAAACAAAAACATATATTTTAGTCTGTACTGTAGAACAAATGTATGTAGAATGGCCCAGACAAAAAATCTGGTGGGAATTTGGATACTAGATCATTAAAGTATTGAGACTCTGGCAATACATAGGTAAGAAATGGAGAAAAAAAAATCAACCTAACTTTTCCCACATTGACATCTACAAGCAATAGTACTTGGTTTCTCTTGTGACCAGCAGAAAGTTGCAGTCAGCCATTTTCATCTCCGTATGAGGGCAAGAAGGTGGGGGATTGATGCACAAATGAAAAGAATCAGTTATATACCACTTGGTTTAGTTACTTGCATGTTTTAATAGGGATTGAAGTTATGCAGGCTAAAACTGAAATTTATTATTTGCTTTCCTCATAGTATTGAACAAAGAATATTTTCATAATAGTTTGCAAGCTGGAGTTACTGCCCTGTATCAGAAGTTAAACACCTCCGAAGTTAAACACCTGCTGCCATAGTGGTGGCGTACTGAAATTCCAGAGATTCAAAATGGCAGATGGAGACTACAACACACCTATCATGATACCTTTTACCTAACAAAATTGACTGTACTAGAAGACTTCTGATTTTTAAGATCAGTGTTTTTAAAATGACCAATACTGTCCAACACTTAATTTACCTTCTAGAAACAAATACTTTGACGTGATATTAAATTCCTTTGCTTCAGTGGTTATTTCATCCTTTCATCTATGACATAACCAAAAGCCGAAATTTGCAGAAATATTTAACCATGTTAAAAAAAAAATAAAAAAAAAAAAAAAAAAAAAAAAAAAAACTGAAAAAAAAAAAAAAAAAAAAAAAAAAAAAGAAATAACCGAATGGTTCTAAAAAAGTTGAAAAATATATGAGTGGAAGAGCACTCTAATTTTCAATTGGAACTGTCACTATAAAAGTACATAGCTTATTCCAACAATGTGTATAACAAAAGAGAATGCACAACACTGAATGATGGTCACAGGGCTATTAGCCAATTAAGGCCAGCTAATCCTGGCATGGCCAAACATGTCTGGAAAGACCTGAAAATTTAAACAGTCTCAGCAGAAGAAAATAGTCCATTAAGTCTTCAGTGTCTATTATGGTAAAATGAGTTTCTAGTGTAGTTTTCTTTTACATATTTTTAGCTAGCAAATTTACCTCTCAAAGACAGTTTACTTCCTCAGACATAAAAGTCAATGTCAAAAAATGCCATTTGACACTTCTGAGAGTTTATTGTGAGTGCCTTTTGAGTTTTCGTGATTAGCACAGAAAATATGGAACAGCTATTAAACCGCTGTTCCCCTAATAAACATTAATTATAAGACAGCAGGTGATTAATCACTGATAATGAGCTATAGATGACTTTTAATGGTCAGCTAATAGTGTCATGGGCCTTTAATGCTGAAAATAATTAAAATTAATAACAGATTGTACAGTGAATACACATGATAAAAATGTGCTTACAGTTCAAAAAGCAGGCACACAGATATAGCATGAATACCTTTCCCTGTGACCATGACACTTTTTAGCTCAGTGCTTGGGCACTTGCAAAAGGGGAAGATCTGAATTATTGTTCCAGTTTTAAGGACCATTTGAGAGAGGACTTGGTCATGTGTTACAAGTTATGACTGTTGTTTTTTCCCCTCAAGGTGAAAGTCCCAACCAACATACTGCAGTTATTCTCCTTTGTTGTTCTTCCTGGCACAAGAAATCTTTAATGAATCATGGAGAATGAATCCATAATAGGAAAGAAATCTTTTCCATCACTTTTCCAATTCTGAAACAACCTATAGATTATTATTCTGTGAAAGGAGATGTGACTTAAAATCTCTCCCTGGCTACAAAGAAAATGTAATCCTCGCCTTTCCTTCCTAGGTGGCTAGCTTACTTTGTGTAAGGTTCTGACTTTAAGGGAGAAAGAGCAGTTTTTAACAGAAACAGATATACAGCTCTGAAAGAAGTTTCAAAGCCATGAACATTTTGCACCTTAATATTGTTCAGAATGAAACAATGTGCTTGTCTGCACATCCTCTCCTGCCGGATTTGCTGGGAACCTTACTCTGCCCTCATACTCTGTGGTAGCCTGAGGATTTGTCACTTCTCCTGAGTTCTCTCTAGCCCAATAAATACACTGTATGGAAGGGTTTGCATCTCTTGGACTAGACATTCTCCTGGTCTAAGCAGATATAAGCTTTGTGTTCAAATATGTCTCATCCATATTGGTTGGTTCCTTCAATACATAATCTTTCAAACTGTGTTTGGCATTTTTGAGGTAGTGCTAGTTTGCCAAGACTGAAGCTATGTCAGGGAACATGCTAATAATCAAGTAGCGTGGGCAACTGTAGCATGGTGCTTGAGCTCATGTAATGCAGAGGTGAAGGTAAGAAGAAACAGGAGTAAAGAATAAGAAAACTAGGAAGGACATCACAAAACAGAAGAGGATGGATTAAGAAAAAGAAGATTGTAAAAACAGGGAAGAGCAGACATGGAAAAGTGAGATTGGTAGTGATCTGAGGAATAAACTCCAAAACTCGAGGTTATGGAGAAGTATGTTTATTCGGTACCGGGAACACGAGTATGTCTTCTCTAAAGGTGTTCAACTTTGGCTATTCCTACATTTACATTTATACCTTTACAAGATTGCCCCTCTGCAAGTGACAGTCACACAGCTCAGCAAAATATTTGCCACCTTTGTAAAAAACTTTTAATTTTTGCCCCAAAGTTCTTGTTTTCTTGCAATTTTTCTTCTTGTAGAATGTCCATTTGCATCCTGTTTTTCTATTCTGAGGTTCTCAGTATCTTGNGGAGTGGCTACGGGAACTGGGGTTGTTCAGCCTGGAGAAGAGGAGACTCAGAGGTGACCTGATTGCTGTTTACAGCTACCTGAGGGGAGGTTGCAGTCGGGTGAGTGTGAATCTCTTCTCTCAGGCTGATGACACCAGAACAAGAGGACATGGCCTTAAGCTACACCAAGGGAGGTTTAGGCTGGATGTTGGGAAGAGTTTTTTCCCAGAGAGAGTGATCTCTCATTGGAATGTTCTGCCCAGGGAGGTGGTGGAGTCACCATCCCTGGAGGTGTTGAAGAGAAGACTCGATGAGGATCTCAGTGACATGGTCTAGTTGGTGGGAGGCTTGGATGGATGGACCATGGTGCCCATGGTTCCACACTTATGGGCCTGATCTCTGGGTGGGCGTTCACTTGGGAGTTGGACTAGATGATCCTGTGGGTCCCTCCCTTCCAACTCAGAATGACCTGTGAACCTGTGAATATAATAGATACATGCTTAATGTTTCTTAGTTAAATGTAAAGTCTTACAATATTAAAGTCTAAAAGTATAAAAACCCTTATTCAATAAGAACCACCTTTCAAGTTGTGGATTGAATTTCTCTGCTTTGGGTTTGATTTTTTAAACAAAATGAATTGTTTCTATTTTGCTAGATTAAAAAGAAAAGGCAAATGTGAAATACTTTTAAAAGTTTAATATCACAATTCAACTGACACTGTGGACAGCGAAAGGAGAAGGTTTTGTCAGTCATAATGATAAATGATAGAAAATCAATTATGATATTGCTTTGACAAAAGTACTGTTTTCAAGGGTAAATATTAGGCAATATGATACCTATTATTATTACTGTTATTATTAATCTTTGTAATTTTTTTCTAAGTAAAGATGATTCCTATAAAGGATATCTGGGTAATCTAAAACTTTCAGGAAAATTGTAGCATTTTGAATGAAAGCTCATATGATCTTGTTGCCAGATTTTAGATAAGACAAACCCAACCTTCTAACTGCTTTTAAAGAACCTTAGATAGTGTTTGGAAGAGTTGCACTGTAAAGCACCCACTGTGCTGGCCAAATTCCACTATGGAAAATTACATTCTGCCTACTGACAATTACCTCTTCTATTTCAAAAAGCGAGACTTGTTTTTTAGGTATTGTCCTAGATATTAGACATGTGGCTAACCTGGAGCATGTCACTAAATCTGTCACATGGTTATCTACCTTGCTGAATTGTCACCCTGATCCATTTATTAAATGTAAAGAAGTGTCCCATTTTTCATCAGTGGGATGGCAATTTAACTTCTGTGCAAAATATGAGAAGGTATTACAAATAACATCTGGACCAGAATTTCAGAAGCTAATCATTCAGGAAAATTACATGCTAGGTTTCTTGTTTTAATGATACCTCTGTCTCAATTCACATTTCTTGTATGCTGTGAAACACATTTAAACCTAAGCCTAGGACACTCTTACTTTAATCAGTTGAGTTCTTGCACAGTTTTTAGGCACCTGCAAAACCCCATCAACTCTGAGTTGCAGATACACAAATTGCATTTTTTATTTATAAAGAGGAAGGATGACAATTTTAAAAGCTTAAATTACTTGATTGGTCTCCTGCCAACATTGAAGCTGGAGTAGTTTTAGAATATGTGGAACCCGTCCACAAATACCTCAATTTNCAAAGAGACATAATGCTTCCATAGCAACATATTAAATACATCAACTCCATGTCTTTAGAACCACTGACATTTGTTTAACATGAATGTTCAACTATTAAAAAACGTTTCTGTTTATGCTTTGTCTGTCTATCTATCTATGTNTAGAGCATCCTTAACTCTTTTTAAAGATGGTCAGGTTGAAAGAGAACCTAAATCTTATCAAATAATAAGGTGAATGTCAGTTAAAAGGATAATGCATATGTGCAAGATGATGCTGTAATCAGCAATCCCAGAACTCAAGAAGCAGATGTCCATTTGCATCATGAAAGCATCGGGAGATCCTGCAGGAGGAGTGGCAAAGTACAGAAAAATTGTTGTCTTTATTTTAGTAATAAGTCTAAAATTAGGGCAGGATTTCTTGTTTCTTGTTTGGCTCTGTAATTACATATAACATCCTTGATAAATTATGTGCTGTGAGAAATCCTGCATTTTTTCTTTCTTAAAATAACCTTCCACGTTTTCAGATAAACAGAAATTTATTTAATTTATTAATATATTTAATTTATTAATAAATAAATAAATTTATTTTATTTATTAATTTAAAATTTCATCATTAAACTCATGTGTCAAGACTTATTAAATATTCGAATCAGACAGGTTCCATTTCATGTTCAGGCATATAAGATTTGCAATGCAAAGAGACATAATGCTTCCATAGCAACATATTAAATACATCAACTCCATGCCTTTAAAACCACTGACATTTGTTTAACATGAGTGTTCANTGCAAAGAGACATAATGCTTCCATAGCAACATATTAAATACATCAACTCCATGTCTTTAGAACCACTGACATTTGTTTAACATGAATGTTCAACTATTAAAAAACGTTTCTGTTTATGCTTTGTCTATCTATCTATCTATGTATCTATCTATCTGTATATCTATCTATCATCTATCTATATCTATATCTATATCTATATCAACTGTAGCTATATTGTCTCTATTTAAGAATGTGCAAGCACATGGTATTTCTTATTGATGATTAAGTGAAACTCACTCTACATACCAGTGAAGCTAAAGACAATCCACCACCCTTGTCTCATGTACCGTTCAAAATCTATTAGTAGATGGCCATTTAATAGCTGTACAAGTGTATCTTAATGAACCTTACGAAGGCACGTCTTTCCTTGTAATTGCTGACAACTATTTTGCTTTAAGTTTAAGATCATGCATGCTTATCGGAGATGCCATTGACTTGTACTTGTTCTGTTTATTGATTACTTAATTAGTTTCCAGGATAGCTAATCAGGGACAAATTCAAGTGTTTAAGCATCTCTTGGTGTGTTTTACTCTGAGCACAAAATGGGAGAACAGCTGTGTGATTCCAGGAAATAAATTAACCCCACCAAATTGAATCAGTTTTAATCATGGCATAGGGTACAACGTTGGTGCACCAATATGAAATTAATCTCGGAGAAGCTACTATGCTGACTCATCCTCCAAAAAATTACTGAAAAGAAGGGTTTCTTGTCTTCCCGAATGATAGAGCAAACATCTTTTTTTCCTTTTTCTTCTTCACTTTTGTTTACTATGGTAGCCTATAACAGTCAGAATAAAAAAGGGTTTTTGCTCACAACAATAACCTCTAGGAATTTCTCTCTCACAGAAATAAAATCAAGCAAATGTCAACATTCTTAGTCGCAAATTATACTTCAGTGGTGAAGTTGGGTAAATAATGGACTGTAGAAGATGGTATCTGTCTCAAAAATTTAAAACCTGAGCTTAAGCTAGCATCATGTTTTGTTTTGACAAAACCAAAATTATTTGCCTTTAGTTGACTCTTTTACAGTGCTATTGAGTGTTTAATTTGAATAAAATTTCAGAAAATGCTGAGAAGAATAACAATTTCCCACTAAAGAATCTAATTTTTTTAATCAAAAATTTGATATTACTTTTATAGGTTTTCTGAGGCTGGATTCCTTAATGGATTGTTCAGCATATTTGATGAAAATGCACAATTTTGGGACTTGTTGAACCTGCTTTATGAAACAAAGGGCTTGATGTAAAAGGCAGCATACACCCCTACCCATAACAATACTGACACCATGTGTAAGAGTAGTCTATCCATCTAAGCTTCAACCTAAGGCTGGGTATTCCATTTATAATTAGGTATTACTATTTCCCATATTGTTAAGATCTAAAACCCCCCTCTGTTTCTCTAATTTTGTCCTCATTGCAGAAATAAACTATTGACTCATTCAGAAAACAGTTTTTCTTAGGTTTTAATGAATTATTTGCTGTTAATGTAGGAAAGAATTTTTACTGCTAAATAGCTGTTTAAACAGAATTAATCATAGAATCATAGAATTCAAGGAACATCCCCCTGGAAAGGGGCTTTGAAGATCACCTAGTTCCTTCCGCTGTGGGCAAGGACACCTTAAATTCAACCAGGTTTCTCAGAGCCCCATCCAACCTGTCCTTGAATTCATGTTATCATGACTGCTGACAGGTTTTCAATGTACTTTTTACATTTCTTTTTGAAAGATGATCAGAAAAGCACAGAGTATTAGAAGGGCTCTGTTAAATTCTAACATATATTTTCTAGCCCTTTTTCCAATATAGGCTCAGTACTCAGGAGTATGTCTTTATTATCTGAGTAACTTCTCTGCTGTGACACCCACAGCTGTTTAATATGAGAACAGAGAAATTGTGTTCAAGGTTCCCATTGTATCTGTAGGCAAGAGAGATGTGAAGACTTTCTTAGCAATCAATCTAACATTAAAGCTCAAAAGACACTGAACCAAGACAGCACTTTAATAAAAGTCAGTGGAGAAGAAAAGTGTTGGGAAAATAGGAAAAAAAACAAATAATTTCTGAAGACCTTTACTAAAAATAATTTGTCACAAATGAGACTTCTCTATAAGGAATATCTTAACTGTAGAAAATCGGTACCTCATTTTTACTCTCAAACTTACACAGATATGTGAAAATTTTTGCAAGGTCATTTATGCATTATTCAGTAATAGTGCATTGCTATTGAAATATTGATTCCTGTACTAATCACCGTTCAAAAAATAACAAAATTGGAAGACAGCCTTCTTGAATCGAGTGCTTAGAAAAGGCTCTGCCTTCTAGTCATCACTCACCAGTATTTTGCTTAATATTCTGAAATCTGTCAGAAGATAACATCAATCATATTCACGATTTTTAAACTCTGAGTAGTGGCAGTTTTTTGTGTTGAGTCCAACTTTTTCCTGAAGTATTTTTGCTACTACCTGTAGCCCCTACCAGTAGGGGCTCAGATTTCATTTAGTCTTTCTGTTTAGATGACTAAAATTCAACACTTTTTGAAGCATTCTTATTAAAAGGCATAAGCAGGATGTGTAACTCCTATATATACACATTTTTACAATTTAAAAAAAATCTATAGTTTATTTCATTATTTGAAATCAGATTTCATATGAAAAATTTATTAGACTGAATTCAGCAGCTCTTAGAATAAAGCGTTTTGCCCTTTCCACTTAACTACAGCAACAGAAGTGAAGATGCTTCCAGTGAATACTTGTAGTGGCTGAATTTCTTCACCTACTCCGCCTTTTAGATGAACATAATGTTCCAGAAACATTGAGCTTACATTCAAATAAACATAAGTGAGTGTGGGACATGGAGCAAAACCAATTTAGTAAATATTACCTAATACTGGGGTTTTTTTTACCTGTTTCCTTTTTGTGTCAAAAGAATCATTATTCTAACTAGTAGAAATAGAGAAAGATCATCTTAAAGTCATATCTTTGAAGAAACTAAAAGTAAGGCTTCTCCAGGAGAATCACAAAATACGTGTTGATTTTTCGAAAGTGTACAGTAATCTGCTAACAAATTTTGTTGGTAGAACACAGAGAAGACAAAAACATGATGACACATTGAAGTTTGACAAACTGTGGAACCCTAGAAGTAACTACTAATGGAATCATAATATTGGAAGAGTGCAAGACTTGGTAGTATTGATATGACTTGAATAGCCAGGTCTTGCAGTAGTTTGAGGACATATTATGCAACTCAGTGCAGTGTCATTATAATCCTCTTGCAAACCCTAACTATAAACCAAAGGAGTTAAAATGACTTGTGACTGTCATTCATCCTCACAAATACGCAGTGCATCCAAAGCATCATTTACTGTAAACAGCAAGAGATTTCACAACACAGTAAGAGATTATATATTATCATTAGGCTGTCCAAAAGCTATTGGATGGATTGGATAAGGATGCATTTAATAAGTCTATTTGTACTAAACATCAGGTCTCAGCTCTGAATGAAATAAACCTTGAAACAAGAGGAGTTTAGGAAAATTCGAGTAACTGGGTTCAAGATGAACATTTGATCATTTTGTTGCTATGGTTCAGTAACTATTTTCTAGAAAGACATCTAGCCAACACATTGATTCCCAAAAATAACCTGCTATACACTTCATTTCTTGATGCAATGATATCATGTACTAAGTGAAGTTCTGAAAAGTTGAAAAATAGGTTATTTGTCTAAATGCCAGTCTAAGAAGCTTAGAATTATATAAAGGAGCATGTCAGCAGTTCCCTTAAATTCACTGCAAATCTTTAAAACTACTAGCATAAAATAGACAAATAAATAGGTTACTTAATAAAGATCCAACATTGACTATTACCGATCTCAAATAATTTTAAGATGATAACCTTTTTTTTCCCCAAACCTTAGAAGAGATACATTCCTAATGCATGGATAGAGGTTTGAGAAGTGGATGGCTTTCTGCTCACTCTGGAGCTACTCAGGAATCACACAGGAGTGACAATAGCATGAGTGGTTCAAGAACTATCAGGAACAGCCAAGAATGAGCTGTTCCTGGAGGCTCCATCAGTACAGGCACTAGCAGAGTAACATTGCCTCCCTATATTTGCCAAGAGCATTTCAAGATGATATTCTGTGTCCTTGGAAATGTCAGGATTTGTGGATCCCCAACATGGCAACCCCACGGTTTAGAAAAATTCTTCTAGTGTTGCATATTTTAATTTCAAATCTACCACAGGGTTCTTGTCTCTGATAGTGGATGGATACATAGACTCGGTAGCTCTGCAAGGGTGACTTCATGTATGACTGGCTTTAATTGCAAAATTAGTAAGTAGCTTTTCTCAGTATGATGGTTACAATTGACTCCATAATCTCTGGAAAATTGTGCTATTTTTTTTTTTTTAAGGTAAAAATGATGCACTAAAAGCAGATGACTTCAAAATTTATTAGATGTAGTAAATTAAAATTCTTCAGTTTACGCTTGAACAGCTAAATAATATCCTGTTTATTTACTGAGGTATAATAGCTGGGTTTTGTTTTATACACATGCATCACTAGTGAAGTGGAGAGAGACTTAGGTGTACTGATCGACAAGAAACTNGTTGGTGTTATGCTCTGGGATGTGCTCTCGGTCTCTGTACGGGTGTTAGGTGGTGAGTTGGACTAGATGATCCTTGTGGGTCCCTTCCAACTCATAATATTCTGTGATTCTGTGATCACAAATATATTTTTCTAGTTAAGAAATAATGCTCAAAAACCACAGCAAGTGTATTGAGAAAAGTACCTGGTTGTACTTTTATTTACTGCAGTGAATACATATGAGAGACCTTGTTTTCAGAACTGGATTCCATGAAAGTACTAAACTGTCCAACTTGTCATGTTTGAAAACATAAGTACACTTTCAGAGTCATGAATACAAGTGTTTGTTTCTGTATGTTTGGAAAGAAGAAAACCCACAACTCGTGATACAGTCAAACAGCACTGAATTATTTACATTTACTGCTATTCCATATGTTCCTTGCCAGGTGAGAGGAGAACACTGAAGTGTCAAAATAAAAAGAAAAATCTCATTCCTGTATCCAATCTGCTCAACAAGAAATGCAGGGGCAGCAGAATTAGCGCTTGTGTGGTCCTGGGACTGTTCCGGTCCAACCTCACTGCTGCTCAGCAGCTGCTGCACAGAGGACTCCACGGTACACCACTAATGCTGCTTAAACAGCATTAACTTTAGCCCAGTTACCATGCACTGAGCTGTGCTAAAAATATGATGCTGCAGAAAAAAACTGATTTTTGGTTGTTAAAGCTCTGTCCTCTGTTATACTGAGAAAGCTCAGCTGAATACCCATGGAGATGCTTCCAAGGTCTATTAGGAAGGAACAGCATGGAGCTTGCAGTAGCATCAAAGATACTGTGTCAGATCAATGCTACATAAAAAATTAGCACAGTCTTAAATCGTGAAGAAAAACAAGAGTGACTATGGAAGTCTGATATAATTAAACTTTAATAATTATCATTTGGAGAGTTTTACTTTCATAGTAGTTAAGTAGCTTACAGAAATACTTTGGTTTGGTATTATATTTTTAGCGTTGACTTATAGACTGTTGTTTGATAAATCTAGGTCTAACATTAATAATACTGAAAACTATAAACACACCAAACTAATTCATATATCTGATCTTTTCCTTTTATAGAGAACTATTCTTCTGTGTATTACAGTCACTGATTTTTGAAAATCTTGTTGGTTTCTTTAGAGCCCAACAACATCCAAGTTTCTTGAAAATATGTTGGGAGTTTGGGAGGTTTGTTTTGATTTAAGGTTTGGTTTTTTGGTGTTTAGATGGGTTTTGGTTTGGGGTTTTTGTGGTTTGTTTTGTTGGGGGGTTTTTTGTTGTTGTTGCTGCTTGGTTTTATTGTTGTTTTTTGGGGGCAGGAGAGTGTACTCTTTTGTTTAAGCAACAATATAAGAATAATCAATTTAAAGATCAAAATAATTTCCTTTCTTAGTCTGTAATTATGAAAACACCTGTCATGCTTCAGGCACTTCTGTCTGGGATTCTTTCAAAGAAATTCTCCCACTCATACTACCTGTGTGACAGGATGTACACCAGACTCTTCTGAGTGGGGTCCACAGACAAGACAAGAGAAATGGATGCAAACTTAGAAATATGAAAAACCATCTGAAAAGGAGAAAAAACCTTTTCTACTGTGAAGGAGATTAAACACTATCACAGGTTGCCCAGAGAGGTTATGGAGTTTCCTTGCAGATATTAAAAAATTATCTGGACATGGACGTTGGCTAATGATCTGATCTCTGTTTGAGCAGAGAGGATGTACTAGGTGATCTCAAGAGGTCACTTCCAACCCTAACAATTCTGTGATTTTAAAGTATCATGGAAAACACTATCTCCATGCTATGATACACCAACTGTGAGCTGTGCATCTTCTAGTTTCTGAAGAAGTTCCGTGAGTAATTGCTTGGAACTGCTGTGACACAACCATCATGCAGCAGGTATTTCAGCTTGCTTCTATTCTATTCACTTCTGAAAACTTCACAGGTTATTCCGAGTTAGAAGGTACCCACAAGGATCATCTAGTCTGACTCCCAAGTGACTCTTTTGGAGCCACATCTCTCTGGGGACTTTAAAAAAGTTGAGATGCGTAGCAGTATTTGTGTTGAAAGGTCATTGGTATCGGGGCAAGGTGATGGCGAACAATACTAATCTGATCTTTACAATTTTTGAAAGGCACCTACAGTACATGTGCCAGGAAGCCCCAAGAGGCCAGTTGATCCATGAGAGAGGATGAACTGGGAGTTGAAATTGGGTATGACACGGGTAGGGCAGTGATTTCCCAAGTGATGCATAAGGGCAGAGTGGTGAGAGAGATATTACCCACTGTCAGCTCCAGACAAGGTGAAGTGACAAGTCCAAAGTGAACCCAAGGAGGCCTTCAGGAAGGAAGACAGCTTACAGCACAGGTACAAAGTCTATCCAGGAACTCACAAATCAGGACATCAGGAGACAGGTCTGGGCTCAAGGACATCTACTATGTAACTCAAGGCAGCTCTGCATCTCCAGGCATGAGCCTGTGCCCACAAGCAAAGGGAGTAGATGTTACCAGTGCATGCAAATTTATGTACTATTTGTGTGTATCAATCATCCAAAACAATTTTCATTAAACTAATTATTTCTGTAACAATGTTTGCTGTTATTAATCAGATGTATTTATCAATCATTAACACAATATGTTTACCCTTTTCATTGGTTTTCTTTCCACCTTTCTGAATATAAGCTATGAAGTGATTTTCACTTTTCCTCTTGCTAGCTGGCAGTTTTATTGCATATAAGCAATTTTAAAGAAAAATCCATATATTTCTTTGTTAGTTTTTTCTTCTATTATTATTATTTAGAACTACAAAAGAATGGCAATATGAATGAACTGTCTCTTTGTAGTATCCCCACAAAGCTTCATAGAATCCCAGGCTCCCAGGCAAAAGAAAAGCCTTGAAAATAAGTTAGGATATGAATGAAACCAAGTAAAAATCAGATAATGAAGTGCACTGTAACCTTCTATGCAGCCAGCAAGATTGTACTAGAAGTGTGAGTGAGAAGTCCTGTTCAGTAAAAATGCAGTAATTCCTCACTACTTCATAGTTCACCATTCACAGCTTCAATACATCACGGTTTCCCCCACCCCGCCTCACTTTACCAGTTTTACTGTATTTACCGTATTTATCACTACTTTGGGATTTCACTTATTGCAACATTTTTCTGCAACCAAACCCCCACGATATTCGAGGGATTACTGTAGATTTTTTGCTGATTTTGTTGTTCTGAATGTGGACTCATTGCCTGGTGCACAGTACCATTTCACAAACCAAAGTGAGGTATTTCTATTTATTATAGTGTGCACAAGGTAGGCAGCTCTATGGTAACCCACAAAATGCTGGGTCTCCAATCATCAAAATTTTACATGAGGCATCAGCTCTCATTGCTTACAGATTGCATAATTTTTTTATTAATTAGCTTTCAATTCAGCTCCTTATTTATTAGTTATAGCTCTTGGTCCTTGTGCTAGTTGTCCAGCTGTGCAGTTCTTCACTCCATTTGAGTCTAGGGTCTGTTTTGAGTACGTGGTCAATGAGTCTATGGTCACAATCTCCTGCTACTTGAATTGCCTTGCCCCCAGTTACTGCTCAGTCCTGCTGACATCATTCCTGGTGACTCTCATCCAGACAGCCCATTCATCTTGGGATCATCATACAACATTCACAGTGCAATTACTTAATCATAATTGTCTGTCTAGAGCTACTGATTAACAATTAAAAAGGGGCTCAATATCAACTTTAGTAGACAAAGGTCATGTCCTGGTGCTGCATAATGTAAACAAATACAGAAGGGTGTGTTGGAAAAGTGATATATTGATATATGGGGTCCAGTTAATCTTTAGATGAGAACTAAAAATTAACTTGGGGGGTTTAGCCTCTTCAGTCTGATTTTTTATTAGATATAAATAATTTTTCCTCACTGTACCAGCTTTTCAAGGGCTCTTGTAGTTGTCATGCAGTTTTAATGCATAATGAACATTCATTACAGCAGTGTTAGTCTGGTAGATATTACACTTGAAATAATGGCTCCCTGCCTTAATTCCTGGTTTGTACCTTGGTAAGCATTAATTACATATGTCAACAACAATCAGTTTAGAGTAAGATAATTGCAGGTATGGAAAGATGTTCCTCTTTGCAAATTCATGCTTGAAAGACAATGTCTTCATAGTATTAGGATTTCATTTACTTCAAGAGCTTCAAAAATTTATTGTACATTTGTTGGACCCTTAGTTTCACTGTATACACAAAAGGCACTGTCCATTTTGAATCTTGTATATATGCTTGTCACACTAACATTTGTTTGGGGTTTTTCATAGCAAACAAGACATACAGATGTTTATTGGTGATTTGGAGCAAACTGATATTTATTTACAGGTATTTATTTCACTCCAATATATTAAATTAACTACTCCATAATATGCCTCTTTGAAGGTACACTTTTTGTCAGACAGTCTCAATTACAACAAACTTGATAAAAATTTCTAGTGCCAATGCCATTGCTGATATATTCCATTATATAGGTGCTCAGTGATATGGTAGGTGTAAATCCTGTGTATTTTCCAGGGTCTACAAACATGCCTTCAACCACCAATTTGACATGGATTATTTTTTCAGATCCTTGTTACTTTCTTTCATTTCCTTAACTTAAAAAGTCAAATCAAGTGTGTCTTTGTCCTCCATGACAGATTTACATAAATATTATTGAAAACATGCAATGTTATTTTGATACAGGATTTCATTATTTTTACAGCCAGAAAGCGTCTCCTAATATCTTTTACTTTTGCAAATTAGAAATCTTTCTGTTCCATTCCTAGTGGACATAGAGGAGAACTGATCATTATTTTGGTGTAATAATAAAATTTAACATGCTGGAATACTGCTTTCCTGTCACCACATCATCTCCTTTCCAGTTTTTTCACTTCTTATTCACAGATGATGTTTCATAATCTTACTAATACGAATAATTTCACATACCTGTAATAATAAAAATGATTTCATATACCTGTGCTTAGTATTAGCCTCCTAGATCTTTCCAATTTGTCTTTGATAATACTTGGAGCCTGCTCCTGAGTGAAGCCTCACCAACATCTTGCAGAACGTTCTCTGTTTCTTATAAAACATTTCTTTAAACGTGCCAGAGTGGTACTAATTTCTATTGAAACCATAGCATGTTGCCATTATTTGACCAATATGCAGTTTGTGGGCAAGTATAACTTCTAGGTAATTTTTTGCTGCACAGCTGCATACCTAGTAGTCCCCACATATTTAATCATCTGCTCCTCAGAGTTGACGTTTTGTTCTTTTTGAACTCAACCACTCGCACCACATAGTAGATCATTGGAAGGTAGAATCACACAGAATCACAGAATATTATGAGTTGGAAGGGACCCAAAAGAGCATGAATAGTTGACCAAACACAGTGTTCTTTCAATAGAGGAAAATAAGCAACTGTTAATTGTCAAATAAAATTTAAAAAAAAATAATAAATCCATAAGACAAAGTTTGTTTCAGACTACCAGAACTGTCTCAAACCATAATTATAATCTCTTACCAAACCCTTGTAATCCAAGAGGAGGTAGTCAGAGACTTCCTGAGTAGCTTGGATCCTCACAAGTCCATGGGACCAGATGGGATCCATCTGAGGGTGATGACAGAACTAGCAGATGAACTCACTAAGCCACTCTCCATAATTTACCAACAGTCCTGGCTTACTGGTGTTGTACCACAAGACTGGAAATTGGCCAATGTGACACCCATCCACAAGAAGGGCAGGAAAGATGATCCAAGTAATTACAGACCTGTCAGCCTGACCTCAGTCCCAGGCAAAGTCATGAAACAAATAGTGCTGTGTGCTGTTACGCAGCAACTGCAAAATGACCATGACATTAAAATTTGTGAGCATGGATTCAGGAGAGGCAAGTCTTGCCTGACACCCTAATCTCCTTTTGTGAACTGGTCACTCGCCTGGTTGACGAGAAAAGACCGTGGATGTTGTGTACTTGGACCTTAGCAAAGCCTGTGACACCCATAATAAGCTTCAGGGATAGAAGCATTTTATGTTGGGTTAGGAACTGGTTGGATGGACAGGATCAAAGAGTGTTGGTGAATGGTGCCACATCCAGCTGGCGGCCAGTCACCAGTGGAGTCCCACAGGGGTCAGTGTTAGGCNCCAGGTGGGTGAGGATGTCTTCTCTCAGGCTGCCAGCACCAGAAAAAGAGGACATGGCCTTAATCTACACCAGGGGAGGTTTAGACTGGATGTTAGGAAGAGTTTTATCACAGAGAGAGTGATCGTTCATTGGAATGGTCTGCCCAGGGAGGTGGTGGAGTCTCCATCTCTGGAGGTGTTTAAGAGAAGACTCGATGAGGAGCTCAGTGACATGGTCTAGTTGTTGGGGGGCTTGGATGGATGGAGCATTGTGCCCATGTTTCCGTGCTTGTGCGCCTGATCCCTGGGAGGGCATTCGCTTGGGAGTTGGACTAAATGATCCTGTGGGTCCCTCCCTTCCAACTCAGAGTAACCTGTGAACCTGTGAATCTTTGAACCTGTGATTTTCTTACTTGAGGACCTTGAATAACTTCTCCTGGAGGATATATTTTTCTGAATGTTATTTTCAATATGCAGGGTATAGTATGGAATGGAAGAGTCTTAGTATATTGTGTTTATGAATCATAAAGAATATGCACAATACTGTACATTTCATATAAGCAGAAATTTTGCTGGAGCAAAAACACTTTAGCCAGGCATCTGAACAGATTTTTCTATAGTTTAAAAATTCATGAAGTTGAATATTATAATTAAGGTCTGCCACAGTCATCTTTCTGGAAATGGGAGCTCAAGAGAATAATCACAAGGTCCCCTCCATGTCATGTTTTCAGGATGATCTAATTCAAGTATGATGCAAAAAGACTCCATTTAAAAGCACATGGATAAAAAGAAACAGAGAGAAAGGTGCATCCTGACATCTGAGTCAACTGATCTAGCATCTAAGACAAAGGAATGTCAAGACTGTAGACAATTTTTCCCGTAATCTTCATTTTTTGATTTTACAGCTACAATCATCAATGTGCTGCTATTTGAACACAAAAATATTATTATATGTTTGTGTAATTTGCATGGGTTGTTGGACCCATATTTGTACTTAGATCATATCCTTGAATTTCACAGGAAGGAAATCCAGATGCAATGCAGAGAAGGAAACCCAAAAGGCTAACAAGAGCTTACAGTATGCTCACATCCCATCCAGAAAAAAACAAGAAATCAGGACTTAATGTGAAGTTTTGTGAACCCTATCTACCCTGACTGCTAGCTGTAGATGTTGGTCAAGAAACTGATAAATGGATGAATGTTTCACCACGGTTAGTTAAGAAATTATGGTATGTGGAGTATGGGAGATTTTCTTCAATTATATTTGGGGGAAAAAAATCCATTTTCAGAAGCAGAAAAAGGAATATTTAAACTTTGCTTTATTCATTCAAAGAAAACTATACCCACGTAAGGTTTGTTACAAGAATGAAAGTAGCAAGGAGGTAATTTTATATGCATATTTAAGCCAAAAAGAATTTTTTTCAATCTCACATCATATGAGATATTGCTAGCACAGTATTTGTAGGTACTTTTTACAATTCAAAATGCCAGCTGAATACTGACCGGTGTGCTTGATATTTACAAGCACCCATGTGAATGTGACTTGCCTTGCATATGCTTTTTGGGAAGGTCTATTTGAATTAGTAACCTAATGCATTAGAAGGAACAAGCATATTTACTATCCATTGTTCATCATAATTTTTAAAAAGTTTTAATTATTCAGACCACATTACCCTTTGCCCAAGGAAACCAATAACAAGATAACAACCAAGAAAAAGCTTAGTTAAGTGACATACAACAGTAGACTGAAGGAAGCCTAGATCCTGGAGAAGAAAAGGCTCACAGGTGACTTTATCCCTCTCTACAACTGCCTGAAAGGAGGCTGTAGCCAGGTAAGGATCAGTCTCTTCTCCCGGACAACCAGCAGTAGGACAAGAGAGCATGTCTTAAGGTCCACAGTCTTAAACAGGGGTGTTTTAGATTAGACATTAGGAAGAAATTCTTCACAGAGAGGGGAACTGGCCATTGGAGTTGGCTGTCAGGTAGGTGGTGGAGTCACTGTCCCTGGAGATATTTAAGAAGAGAGTGGATGTGGCACTTAGTGCCCTGGTCTAGTTGACAAGGTGGCCTTCGGTCATAGGTTGGACTTGATGAACTCAGAGGTCTTTTCCACTATAAATAATTCTGTAAATCTGATTCTGTGAAGTATTTTCTTTTATTTATTAATACTTGCTATGCTTTGTTTTGAGGTTTGATGGAGGTTTGTTTGTTTGTTTTTAATATTTGAATCTAGCTGGTCTAGCTGGGGGGTGAGGGCTGGATGACCCTGGGCCCCCTCCGGCTCAGAGTGGCCTGCTAGACTGTGAGGCATCTAGGTTGTTATTATACTCTGGGATGTGCTCTTGGTCGCTGTACGGGTATTAGATGGTGAGTTGGACTAGATGATCCTTGTGGGTCCCTTCCAACTCATAATTTTCTGTGTGTGTGTGATTCTGTGTGTGAATTAGTGTGACAATTTAGACTGCAGTCTTTCTAGGTCAAAAGGTTTTTCTCACATTACAAGCATATGGCCAGTACTAAATGAATAAAACCAGCAATCAAAGTTCACACATGGACAAAGTCAATTGCAGAGATGCAGAAAAACATCTTTTCACAACATTGTGTCTAGCTGCAGTAAGAGAAGTCCACATGGCTAAACATGAATGTTGAACCATAGGAGAAGACTCGATGATGAGCTCAGTGACATGGTCTAAATGGTGGGAGGCTTGGATGGATGGAGTATGGGGGCACCATGGTTCCACGCTTGTGGGCCTGATCCCTGGGTGGACATTCACTTGGGAGTTGGACTAGATGATCCTGAGGGTCCCTTCCAACTCAGAATAACCTGTGAACACGTCTGAAGTTGCAAATCATACTACTGAAGATACACACAAACTTTATGCTGCAATCAGACCTAAAATAAAGAGAAAATGCTAAATATTTGAATTATAGTTTACAGCCAAGTGGAGACACTTCAAAAATGAGTTCACTCTTTTTGGTTTATTTATTTATTTATTTTAAGTAGACATCTATCAAATTAGCTTGGGAAAATAATGGTGACTTACTGAGTTAATATTTGGGTTAATTGCAACAGCTTTCTTCTTAGTATTTATGAAAAGGCCCAAGGAAAAGACTGGACTTCCAAACTTATCAGAATTGGTTCAAAATAACAGCTGGGGAATCCTCATATCTGTATGTATGTTTTTATTAAATAAAAATAATCTATAACATTTCATCTTAGAATTACTAACAAAAAAGGCTATGTTGAGAATAACTAGAGAATCCTTTATAAATATAATGAAAGAGTTTTGACTTTTACTTGGAAACCTGGAAAAACTAAATATCTCTACTGGGCTCATGAAAGATAATGGCTTCTCTTGTGAACTCTAATTCTGGAACAAAAAACTTATTGATGGAAAAAGAAAATGGATTTGGGAAATGATAGCTAAGGATGCCAACAAATAAAATATTTATTAACAACCTTGAAGTTTCTTGGTCAGAGCATGTTTTTCCTTTGTATTCCAATCTGTTACATAGGACAAAATAATAAAAGACCTTTCATGTGAATTGACTGGAAAAAATGAGGAATTGAATTAGAATTCTGGTTAATCCAGTCTCAGTTCAAAGGAAATTGACATCGTCTCCTCTCCGCTTCTAAAAAAAATTTAAAAAGGGTTAAATTGTTTATTATTGTTTTCTGAGGCAGGTTTCTTAAAATTTTTGAATCTTACATTTCCAAAATCAGATGAGTTCACTTCATCCTTAGGGATGCAGTGTCAGCTATTTCAGCTGTAGCACTCTGGTATAGATGACTTTATAGATGAATAGCTGCAGTGGATCTGAGGACCCTTGGCAGATGGGATCAGATGGACTGTTTGAGACATAGAATTAGAGACATATCTTCAGGCTGAAAAAGTTCAAGTCCTTAAGCCTCAAACCATCCCTGTAGCTCAGAACTGGGCTTGTTCCAGTTCGACTGCTCTACTTGGTAATAAAGAACTGCAACTTGGATGCTACTTCAGATGCAGTTTTTTTAAACAAAAAATACAGGGGTGTAATCAGCTTGATCTATTTACCAAAAACATCAGTGTAAAGCAGGACTTTATCTGAGCCAGGATAAATTTGTGGCTGCCTTCTCCAGCTTGGTGTCTGGTGTGCAAGTCCTTCCCAGACCACTAGAAGCCCCCTCATTACAGGTTCACAGGTTATTCTGTGTTTGAAGGGACCCACAGGATCATCTAGTCCAACTCCCAAGTGAACGCCCACCCAGGGATCCAGCCCGCAAGCGTGGAACCACGGGCACCATGCTCCATCCATCCAAGCCTCCCACCATCCAGACAATGTCAATGAGATCCTCATCCAGTCTTCTCTTAAACACCTCCAGGGATGGCGACTCCACCACCTCCCTGGGCAGACCATTCCACTGAGGGATCACTCTCTCTGTGAAAAAACTCTTCCTAACATCCAGTCTAAACCTCCCCTGGCGTAGCTTAAGGCCATGTCCTCTTGTTCTGGTGTCCTCAGCCTGAAAGAAGAGATTCACATCCACCTGACTGCAACTTCCCCTCAGGTAGTTGCCTACAAATTGATTTTTTATTTTTTTTTTTTAATTAATGGGGTTTGCCTTCAGAATGCTTCAGGCTCCTTCTTTCTCTGTGACCTGTTCAAGATTAAGAAGCCAACTTCTCTCCACAGCATCACTGAAGATCTAAGCAGGCTACATACTGTCCCACATACTGAAATAAGGGTGTGTTTTATATTTTCTCGACCTGAAATCTGTAATCTATAATTTTTTTTTTCCAGGAAAGCTAGCAATATATATGGAGATGCTATTAATTATTTCTTTATTTTGCCCCTGGCAACAGTATCCAACATGAACAAACTAAAACTAACAGCGTTTTTATCCTTGCTTTTGTAAAGACAAGCACTTTAAATAGCCCATACAGCTCTTAAAGTGAAGAACCTTTCTGAGGCTTCTCCATCTATGTAGGTATTATATCTGAATACATAATATTTATGTTATTCTTTTTACCTATATGACACCGGTCTAGAATAAGAATGAGGGGGTTTTGATAATTTTCCAGTACCTTGCATGACAAAGAAATATGACAGCAGAACACATCTGATAAATTAAATTTGACATGTTTTTTATCTATATAAAATGGATTCTGAACAGCTGGTAATTGCAAATATTTTAGCAGTCATTTTTGATGCGGGATATTGCTTCTGTGCTCAACATTAATGAGATGTGAGTTGTACTTCATCAAATTGACAGTTCTTAGGTTTTTTCATGAGCACGTGATACATTTCTCAGAACAATAGATAATGAATACATTTACCTGTGAAAAGAAGAAAAAATTCTTAGTTTCATTGTCTGCTAGTGACCTACCTTGGCCATGTATTACAAAGTTGTGCAAACAAATCTATGGGTACATATAAATAGAATAGATTAAAAAAACTATGTGAAAAGATCAGTAGGGAAATCTATTGAAAATGGTAGAAATATCTATAGCAGAAAAGTCTATTTGAAATAATAATAAGAAAAAGAAGAAAAATTCTGTTCTCTAAAGGAACAGGAAATAAAGTTCACATTTTAAAAAGAGTAAGTAGACCTAGAATGTATTCAAGAATTTAGGAACACTTACTGAATGAATAGGATTTCCTCTTCCATAAGATGTTTTGCTCTTGTATTTATTTTATTACGTCTGTATTGTTGTTACTAAAAAACCCAGTGAAATAGCTGGTACATGAAAATAGCTGTTGGCTCATTAGAGGTTTCTGAGGGAAGTCAGAGGGATTATTCAAATATTTAATGTTATTCACCCACATGAGTAGGATTAGTGCCTTTGATTTCACCGCAAAAGCATATAAAGAAGCCATGACTGTTCATGCTCAAGTCTAGGGAGATGATTACAAAGCCATCCAGAGTTCAACACATATGTGATTTTGAATAGATATGCTAAGGTCAGTGGGTGAGCTTTCATGTCTCAGCATTACAGTTCTTGGTGGGGGACGTGGGGGGGGGCGCTGTTAATCTCTTTTTAATTCTGTGTCATGGTTGTATGCATACACACCAGCACATAAAATTAATCTTGTCATCCTTACCTATATCAAGGGCCTAAGACTTTTAATTCCTTCTTCTGGTGGTGAGCCTGCAAAACAGTCTAGAAAATCCCAATGGAAGAAATGGGAGAAAAGAATAGGGATTTATAAATTGATTTATCAACTCTGATGGTGGAGACTGAAACGGTAAACTTTTAATGCAATGTCATGCTCCTGACTTCAAAAAGAAAAACTATAATAATATGTAGGTATGCACATCCTCTCAGATGAAATTGGGTGATTTAATGGTGGGTGATGGTCACAGGAAACTGATAAATAACTAATTGCTATGTTTGAGACTCTGCAGTGCCAAACTCCCAATGGACTGAAATAGATGTATTTTAGAGCATTTACTTTTGTTTCTTAGAAAAAGTAATTGCTATACTTATACTTTCTCTGAACTTCATTACAATGTAATTCCTAGAACAACCATAAATGTGAAAAAAAGATTTTGTTAGAGAGGTGTCATGATCCACCTGGCTGAGCTGGACGCATGATGGTTTGTTTGCTGCAATCTCAGAGTGCAAAAGGAAATTCCAAGAGAGAGAGTTTAGCTTTGATCAAACAGTGAAACTTTATTAGGTGCCCATAAAGTGGCAGTGTGATAGATAAAAGTGTAAAAGGAAAGGTAAAGTAAAGAGAAGAGAGAGGAAAAACTTTTATACAGTGAACCCCCATTACTCACGGACTCTTGGGTCTGGTCCAACTCCCACGAGTTGTGAAATCTGCAAAGACAGCGAACCCACTATATAGTGGAGTACACCACGCCTGTGACCACACCCCCACCCCATATAGGGTCTGGAGGATGGTCCTGAGAGTGGGGCTTGTCTCAGTTGTCTGGTTGTGTTATGCCGAGGAGGGCGCCGGGGCCGGCACGGCACAGCACGGTGCGGGGCAGTCGCGGGGCAGCACGGGGTGGTGCGGCGCGGGGTGGCACTGCGTGGGACTGGCACGGGGTGGCATGGCGCATGGCTGGCGGGGTGCGGGCCAGCATGGCATGGGGCCGGCACGGGGCGGCATGGTGGGGGCCTGGCACAGCACGGCGGCGAGAGCCTGCCAAGCGGCAGGCACTGCCCCTGGTACGCAATGGCACACACACAATGGCAGCCCCGTCACTCCATCTTCTAGCCCGGCGGAGGACAATTCCAGCCGTGCAATAACAGACATTTACACTAAACGCATCCCGGGCATGCCGTGTCAGCTCCCGGCTGGGACCAATTTACATATTTGTGAGCAGACAGGGTCTGCTGTTCTTGCCCTGCGAGCGGCGGGGGATGGGGGGGGGAGGGAGACGGGACTAGCTGTGCTTGCAGTGTGAGCGGCAAGACTGGGGGCGGAGCCCACTGGAGTCTCAGTACGTTCTGAGCATGCGCCAAGGTTGCAGTGCTCACGGAAAAATCACCTGCAATTACTGAAGCTCGCNTGAAATCTGCAAAGACAGCGAACCCACTATATAGTGGAGTACACCACGCCTGTGACCACACCCCCACCCCATATAGGGTCTGGAGGATGGTCCTGAGAGTGGGGCTTGTCTCAGTTGTCTGGTTGTGTTATGCCGAGGAGGGCGCCGGGGCCGGCACGGCACAGCACGGTGCGGGGCAGTCGCGGGGCAGCACGGGGTGGTGCGGCGCNTGTGATTCTTCGGTGGGGAAAGCCTCCAAAATTCAGTTGCTAAGAGGCCATCTTTTATTGTAGATGTTACCCCTCGCCCCTCCTCTGCCAGTATCATCTTTCTCTGCCACGTATGTCCAAGGAAGAGTGCCCGAGGTGTGGTCAGTCTTGAGTGGCCTTTTCACAGGAAGTGTGTTTTCACGTTGCAATGACGGCGGCTGTATGATTCATGTCATATCTCATTCAGTCCCCCAGATGACGGGGAGACGGTACAGCATGTTTTGTTCATTACTCTGGGGTATCTGCACCCTGGTTTCCATAGGAACCACATTCCAGTCTCAGTCCAGGGTGCATCACTTGGCAGGCCAAACTCTTGTTGAGATCTTAGCCTAAGTTTTTGGGGTACCTATATTGTCCAAGTCCCTGATGACAATGTTGAGACAATACTCCTCTTCTGACCGACTCCTACAAGGGTTCAAGCATTGGAGTAGAAGAATTTGGAATAAAATTTAATAGTGAAAACTCTAAATATTCCCTTCTATTCCCTTTATTTTCTTTTTTTCTTTTCTTTTTTCTACTTTTTCTTCCCTATATTCTTGATGACACATCTATTTTAGCAAATCTGTGTACTTTACTTGATCTTAGGTTGTTGAACCCAAATATTTTCTGCCTCTTCTTGTGTTCAAGGTGTAAGCATACATGAGGGTAGCCTGTCCCCAAGGCATTCCACAGCACAGTACAGAAGCTTAGAAGCATCCAATTTTATTGTAACTATCCAAATATGAAAAAACCCCACTAAATTAACATCTCTGAGGAAAATGTTTATGATGTAGCTAAAGGATTGGTAGTGCTGTAATGTTGACAATTCCAGAGTTCCAATTTTAAAGCAATACAAATATACAATAAAACTATCTCTGGCATTTTAGCCTAGGCAAAATCTGATCCTACTGTCTGTATATGCGTTAAGGAATTAAAAAGATCATTAACAGTCTTGTTGGTACATATAAAAATAACTAATTTCAGAGAGGTATTGGAAAGAGTTTCCTGAAAATTATTGCCATCATGTTTTGGATTAGTCTCCACACACAAGATATGAGGAGCCTGAACATCTTATGAAATTGATGCCTGGCGGTTGGTGACAGCAGAGTATTTTGCATACTATTATCCAGAAAATCCCTTTGGTTTAAATATTCTTAATTACCAAGTTGTTTGCACAGAAAAAAAGGAAAGCCATGTGTTACAGAACATGGAGAAAATAATTTTCTTTGGTATTGATGGACCTAATATTACTGACTGATTTAAGTTTCTGGTATAGGATGACTGAGGGATCAGACACAGCCAGCGTTGCTTTAGAGGGCAGGTCCGNCAGCATTGCTTTAGGGAGGCAGGTCAGACCTGACCAACCTGATCTCCTTTTATTAAAATGTGACCTGCCTGTTGGATGAGGGGAAGCCTGTGGATGTAGTCTACCTAGACTTCAACAAAGACGTTGATAACATCTCCCATAGCAGACTCCTGGAAAAGCAGACTGTCCACGGCTTGGACCTGTGCACCCTTCACTGGGTTAAGAGCTGGCTGGCTGGCCAGGCCCAGAGAGTGGTGGTAAACAGTGCTGCATTCAGTTCACACCCAGTCACTAGTGGTGTCCCCTAGGGATCAGTGTTGGGTTGAGTTCTGTTTAATATCTTTGTAATGATGATCTGGATGTGGGGATCGAGTCCACCATTAGCAAACTTACAGATGACACCAAGTTGGGAAGGAGTCATCTGCTGAAGGGTAGGACGGCTGGATATGTGGGCTGAACCCAACAGATGTGCTGAATCCAAGTGCCGGGTCCTGCACTTTGGCCACAGCAAACCCACCCGGTGCTACAGGCTGGAGACAGAGTGGCTGGAGAGTAGCCAGGCAGAAAGGGACCTGAGAGCACTGATTGAGAGGAAACTGGACCATGAACCAGAAGTGTGCCCAGGTGGCCAAGAAGACCAATGGCATCCTGGGCTGTATTAGGAATAGTGTGTCAAACTGCACTAAGGAAATTATTCTTCCCCTGTACTCAGTAATGGTTAGACAGCACCTCCAATACTGTGTCCAGTTCTTGGCCCCTCAGTTTAGGAAAGATTTTGAGATTCTGGAGCATGTCTAGAGAAGAGCAACAAGGATAGTGAAGGGACTGGATCACAAGTCCTATGATGAACTGCTAAGGGAGCTGGGGTTGTTTAGCCTGGAGAAGAGAAGGCTCAGGGGAGACCTTATTGCTCTGTACAGCTGCCTGGAAGGAGGTTGTAGCCAGGGGAGGATCAGTCTCTTCTCCCAGGCAATCAGCAGTAGGACAAGAGGGGACTGTCTTAAACTGCACCAAAGGAGATTTAGGTTAGACATTAGGAGGAAGTTCTTACAGAGAGAGTGATTTGGCATTGAAATGGGCTGCCAAGGCTGGTAGTGGAGTCACTGTCCCTAGAGGTATTTAAGAAGAGAATGGATGTAACACTTAGTGCCATGGTCTAGTTGACCAAGTAGTGTTAGGTCATAGGTTGGACTTGATGATCTCAAAAGGCTTTTCCAGCCTAAATTATATATATATATAATTTTGTTATTCTGATTCTGTATAGACATTCCAAGTGGGTTTTCTAAATTTCATGTATTCAGTAGTACTGGTCAGCTTATCAATAACATTAAAAAAAAAAATGTTGTACTGGAAGAAATCCCAAACATATGTCTCTGCCTGAGAAATAATAATAAAATTCTTTCTGTCATAGTGCTCTTTATTTTTTTTCTGGAGAAATCCAGAAGTCAGACATAATAAAATAGGACTGGGACGTCTTTTATTTTAGTAATTACCTCATTTACAGCAACACTGTTATAAGAATGTCCAAGATAAGAGACAGGGAAAAAGTCTTGGAGCTTGAAAGATTAATAGCAGAAAACTGAATAGTTCTGAAAGCAGAATAGTACTTTAGTAGCCATTCTGTGAATCAAAGTGCAACAACGTAAGAACATGACAGCTAGGTAAATGTTAACTCTCAGGATCTCATTTCTGATTTTGGACCTAATAACAATAAATAGAAAGCATATATGCTTTAAACTTCCTATTAGCAACCAGTCTAGGTTGCTACAAATCTGAAATCTGTGATTGCTTTATTTCTCTTGCTTCTCTCCGCCCTCCACATCTTCATGAAGGTGTTAGGGCAGTGGACACCTTGCCTTATCTTTGATGACAGCACTGAAAGCAATTTGTTAATACCACAAAACTGAGTTTAATTCCTAAAACTGAGAGCTTTCTTGCATGGAACAGAGGTACCATCCAAAAGTTCACTGTATTTTAAAAATATGTTCTGATTAACGGGCACAGTTCCATCCCATGAAGACCTGACTTAAATCTACCTATGGAGACATATTTTAGAAAACCTCTGCACAAGTTGACAAGTGCAGGTAATTATTTCCTAAGTCTAACATCTCTTTAAACCTTCTGCTTGTTAAACCCAGGTTCATTTTTTGAACAAATGTTGATGTTATGAAGATTTTGCAGATTTCTGCTATAAATAGAGGCAGTAAAAGTTATAAATGGAATTTTAATAACTGTATCAATTTTAACTGTATCTATTTTAACAAGGTTTAAGGAGCATAAATATTTCATTATTCTCCTCAAATGAATGCAGCTAAATAAGTAGAAGCAACAATTATTCTTTTTCTGAACACTAATTTAAAGGATATCAGCGGGTTACAGAAGACAGTTGTGGGCTGAAAGGTGAAATACGGAGTTTTAATGAATCCCAAGAATCTACTCAATTCCCTCAATTATAATAACATTTCTAAACTTGTGCTTTTCCATAGAAAATCACAAATTAGTCTTCCCAAATAATATTTTTTTTTAAAATAAGTAAATAATGAATGTTTTTATTGGTCGCTTGATGTGAGTTTATAGCATATATTTTGCTCACAGCTCAGCCACAAACTGTAACCATAAATATCAGACATTAATCTCAAACTTAAAACAAAATATTCCAATACTTCTCAGATCTTTGTGGTGAAGGTTTTAAGAACAATAATGTATTGTGAGATACATCATAAAATTAAGTCAGATGGCAACCTCACACCATTTGGGATCTTTTAACTTTACGGTGTTGACAGGCACTGGATGAGGCAGAGTTGTCCTTCTTTGACTTCATGATATTGACTTTGGGACTGTGCTGTAGGTTTACACCTTGTGGTTATACTAACAAATAAACAGCTAATGATTTTATTATTACTTGCATTTAGTGTTTTATGAAGCATGAATGAAAACCAGGAAAATGGAAATATTTTTTCAGAGTATATTGCGAATTATTGTAAATAGAACAACACCTAGACCCTTGATTAAAAGTGCCTGAGCAGTCTCTTTTAAGGATTTTAAAATTCTTACCAAATTAAAGGTATCTTAAATATTAGGTATGTAGAAATAATTCTTTTGCTTACTTGTACTCAAAAACTTACACAAATAATATGTTTGTCAGTAGATATGTTTCTCTTTCAGAATTTTCTTCTTGAAAATGCTAGATAAATCTTAGAAATTTGAATAATTTAGCTGAAACTGTTGCGCTCAGTTCAGAATGATTGTGTGATCACAACCCTACATAGGGCTGTGATCCTCATTTTTTGATGGATATTAGTAAGAACTGTATAACTCAACATTTTTCTGTACAGGAAATATATACATCATTAACATATATATTACATAATAGATGAAAAAATGTTAAGCAATCACTTTATTCTCACTGTTGCTATATTTCTCCAGTTTTTAAACAGAAGTTTCTAAAGAGTTACAGCAATACAAAAACAGAAAGAATGTCTCAATCCCATAACGTAGAATTTTGCAAATCCTGTCAGGCAGGCAGAGACAAGATCTCAAATTTTGTAAGTGTAGAAATGAAAGATAATTTATAGCATGTTTAAAAGTAATTTGATATGCCTACAGTGTACACCCACAAAGCTTTTCTTCTGCATGTGATTTAAGGAAAATGAGCTGGAGGACTCATGGTAACTGCTTGCAAGCAGAAAAAGGTTTAATTTTGGCCCAAGAGCCAAGGAAAGAGGGACAACAGTGTGCCCTGCCCTGTCAAGAGCCAAAAGAGAACTTTCCAGATTTGTCACCAATCTTTAACCCCTTGTCTCATGCATATGCAAATCATGCCGTGAATATTCATCCCTTCAACATTATGTCATGGACCAGCGCTTTGCCCTAAGTCCTTCAGCCAATTCACTCCAATGTTGCTCATTCTTTTCCCCTTGTGGCTAGCACTCACTTTTTTTTGGCTTCAATGACTGCAGGACAGCGTTTTTCACCCTTAATATTCAACCTTAACTCTCAGGCCTCTTGAACGATTTTGAAATCTACTAATCCTTCTAAAATTTACTAAAAATTCACTAAATTTTCACTAATTCACCAAAATCCCTTACCTAACTCACTAAAATTTGTAATTTTCTGAATCCCCAAATCAGATACATTAGTCTGAAACTGATGACATTCTACACAACCAAAACTTAGTAAATAGTCAGCTAGTCAGAAATTCTGTATGACTTAACATCTGTATGACAGATGAAAGTACAGGTACACCTGATTCTGAATATATAATCACCTTTCTATAGGGTCAAAGAACCAACTAGGTAGTGATGTTTGGGTTACTCCTTATGGTCAAATTGTCATTTCACATATATACTCTCTTAAAATAACGTGGCAATGCAGTATTCTAATTTACTTGTAGGTTGAACTAGACGTTCAAAAATAGAATTTAATCCAGTCCTTTTTTTCCCTCCCTCCCTCTCTGTTCTACTTTCCACATCTTTATGTCATAACACATTCTTTAAAAATGAAAGTTCATTATGTCATTTTGCCTGAGTCTATTACCTTGACTACAATACTGCCTGTTTTATCTGCAGAAAAGTAGCTCCCCTTCAGGGTTCCCAACCAGAAGAACTACTGCTAGTGTGTCAAATGACCAGCTAGGAAAGCCGATTTTTTTCAGGCATAAATAAGTGTTAGAAAAGGAATTTTCAGATACAGAAATTAAACAGTCTTTTTAACACAGCTGTTTTTCCTACCCATTGCCTCAAAAACTAAACTCTTAGTCCATTCTTCTTTATTTCGCCTGGTAGATTCTTAAATAGAATACTGTGAGAATGAGGTTTATATTTTAAGTAATCTATTGAAAATGTAGGTATTTCTCTGACTGCCTAGAACTCTTTTTTTCCTTCTAATAAAATCTGAAAAACATGAAATATTATTTTCCTTGCCTTTGCAGTCTTACCATACTAATTGTACCTGCATCATATTCTGCTAATCATCGCCTTTTCTGCCTCCCAATTACATATTTGTAAGGATGACTAGCCTTATTTTGAATGGGAGAGAAAAATCATTGTTCTAAAATGATCAGTTGCGGGGGGAGGGATTGGGTTTTTTTCATTCAGTTCAACCATTATAAATATTTGAGAAAAAGTTTGCTGTTGTAACTTATAAACCTTTACCTTTTAGAGTGTAGGAATAATGCCCTTATAGCTTTCAGATTTTTACCTTTTAACTGAATCAGCAATATGTGAAGTACCGGTATTTTTTTTCTCTTTTCTAAGAAGATTAAGACGGCGGTTCCCTATTTTTGAGTCACTTAAATGATGGAAGTCAAATTATAGAGGAGGTATGGCGAAGAGGAAATTTTTTTTAGCACATAACATCTTTCTCATTTTGAACGGAATCACAGTAGAATATACGAGTTTCCAGGCTTAATAGTTTGACATTCAAATCAACAATATTGCTGTTTCTCTAAGAAACATCCCATTCTTTTTGTACCCAGACAGCTGAATAGGGACAAGAATCGATATATAGAAGGAACATATGATTGCACATTCTCTTCAGGGCATGGTCTCAGGAGTAAAATGTGCTTGTTGATATACTGTTATTGGTTGGCCATATGTTCGGATCCTGTTTATGTAGAAATAAACATCCTGGATGTGCATTGACATTTAAAAGTCACTTTCCCACTTACATGTAACATATGCATTTCAGTCAAGGTATATATTCAGAGCATTTAGCATATTCTCATTCTGAAGATGCAAAAAGAAGATACAAAATCTAATTTGATTGCCAGTACTGGCTTTTCCTGCTTCTCTATGAATAATTATTTTATACTGATGAGAAAATTTGATACTGAATCCTAAAATAATGAAAGTTAGTGTAAAATTCCTACTAGATTTGACATGCCTTGCATTAAGTTGCAGAAGACCAACTGTAGCAGAATATGTGGAAACAGGCTAAATTTTTCTTAGAATTAGATGAATTACAAAATTCATACAGGGGGCCAGAACAACATTAACCTAGCAAAATACCAAAAATAGACATGAAATCACTATTTTATAGAATGGAGGCAAACGCCTGTAGTAGTCTGACACAAAGAGTGTGAGTTGGTACACTAAAGATTTGAGAGGGGAGCTTATGGTCAAGATAATGCCAAAGATCTGTACTGCAAAAATAAATGAAGAGTCTGAGTTAAGACAGCAAATAAAAACTATTACAGATTTAATTGTTCTTTAAAAAATCAAGCAGTGCTTGGCCTGAAGAAGGACTTCCTTTACTCTGCCTGATCAGATCAACCCGTCTCAAGAACTGATGTAGTGGGTTAACTAAAATTTTAAGTGGATCTATCTATAGATCCATTTATACTTTCATTAACATGATCACAAGTAACTAATGTTTAAGTTAGAGATAAAAGACAAAAAAAAGATATTCAACGTGATGCATGGGTCAGGGTGTCAATTTCTGATACAGATGATTTTTTTTTTTTTATTTTCCTTAGCAACATAGTAAGATAATAAGCAAATAATTCACTTACAAGTATTATTCTGTAGGACAGTTTCATGCAAGTTTATGATTTGCCAGAGGTAAAAATAAGATTTTTTTTTTTTAAGAATTGGAAAAAAAGAAAATGGAGAGAAGGAACCTAAAGAAAGTGCATGGAGTTATTGTTATAGGCAAACTTTTCTGAGACAGCAGGAAATATTGCATATAAATACTTCCTGTCTAATATTCCCCTCACAGAACTTGTAAGAGTCTAGGAAAGGAAGTAGAAGATATTAACAAAAAAGAAATGGTGGATACTTGAGAAGAACCTATTTCCAGAAGAAAAGGGAGGTGTTATGACTGAACTGAAGAAAGAACATTTGTCAGAAAGTTAGGTCATTTTTAAGCTAGGATGCAGAAAAAAATGAGATGAAGAGAATACTGACCGGAGGAAGATGTTAAACACATAGAAATAGAATACATGAAAACTAAATGAGCTAATAGTAAAATTACCATTAACAAAACAAGAAGACACTGAGGTATTTATGTTAAGGCTTTCAGAGAGCAAGATGGTTTTTGCACTGGTTTTAACTTTTATGTATGTATTTTTCCCCTTAGATACTTTAAGTATCTAAGTAATATGATGATTGCAGCTCATGCAGATCCAAAATGTAAAAAACAACTCTGAATGACAGAGCCAGATGGAGCAGAAAATAATAAATAGGAAACTTTATCACTGCGAATAGTAGAAAAAATCCAAACATATAGTGGCAGTAAAAACAGATGGTAGAACTCATCCTCATAGGTTAGAAAATTGAAAAACACCTGCTAAACTCTTCTGGATGTTCCATTTTCAGATGTCCAAGTGGATACACATTAACATCTCAATAATAATAAATGCTATATATATGTATCAGAGCTTTTTAACACCTTTCTGGTTAGTTACTCAAAACTGGAATCATTAGATTTTCCAAATACACTCTGACTGTCGTAGCTTGTATGTCTTAGCAAGAAAATTACCACTGAAATTCGAGGAAACAAGAGCTGAAATAAACGTTGCAATCTGAGTATTTATTCAGACAGTTTAAGACAAGAGAAAAATCTCCAACCTAAAAATTTAGAAGACTGATAAATATTAACTAGGAAGAAATAGAGGGAGAATGCTTGCTAAAAAGCACATCTTAATTCTACATCACTTTTCCCGATGGTACATATTTCAGAGTATATATTTTTAGCTATGGAACTAGTGGGGTTTTTAAGAATACAACTTTGCTTACAGATCAATCAAGAGAGACTTTTCCTTACTTCACAATTTTCCTGAAGATAGCTTCATCTGTATCATCTACTGACAAACTATGCTCCTTCCACTGTCTTGTTATTGGCAATAATAGGAGCAAAATGAGAACAGAAGAATGATCAGAAATATCATTGTCTTGTATTCCTTAGTGTGACATTTCCTCACAGGCTGAAGTCTGAGCCTGATGAAAAACTACCTATATGTGCAAAATATGTCTAGTGGGGTGCTGGATTAATTTTCTTTTGTTTCCAAAGCAGAGATTCTTTTCAAATTAATCATATAAATGTGATGCAATCTGAATTATCTCAATATACCACCAAGTCTATTCCACATCCAACATTTTCTGAGTGAGAAAGCTCCCAGTGATGCACTAAGGAACAGTAATGTGCTCAGAGTTCATTTGAGATAAACAGGTTGTATACAACAGATGGTAACAAGCATGTTTTTTAGACAAAGCTGCGTGACATTTACTCTAAAAGGTTTTCTTCTTCTTAGTATGTTTTCTTGGTGTTTTTACTAAGTTGTCCATCTTCATTCAAAAGCTGGGGAGTGTTCACTTCAGACAAGAAGCCCGGGAAGGAGTCGTCTTCAGCAGTAGCCATTTATTCCTCTTGCAGTTGGGCACTAACACAGTGCAGGGGCACTTCCCTGAGTGGCAGTTTGAAAATTTTAACTTCTTGTTTCTCAGTAATAAGACATTAGTTGAGAAGAAGAAAAAGTTGAAGAAAAGGAAGTTATTCTTCCCCTGTACTCGGCGCTGGTCAGACCACATCTTAGTGCTGTGTGCAGTTCTGGGCTCCTCAGTTTAAGAAGGATGTTGAATTGCTTGAAAGGGTCCAGAGAAGGGCCACAAGAATGGTGAAAGGGTTGGAGAACAAGCCCTATGGGGAGCGACTGCAGGAGCTGGGGTTGTTCAGCCTGGAGAAGAGGAGACTAAGAGGTGACCTCATTGCTGTTTACAACATACACAAAAAGGGTCATAAGGATGATCCAGGAAACTACAGACCTGTTAGCCTCACCTCAGTCCCAGGTAAAGTTATGGAACAGATAGTGCTGAGCGCTATCCTGCAACACGTACAGGATGGACAAGAGATCAGGCCCAGCCAACATGGGTTTAGAAGGGGTAGATCTTGCTTGACCAACATGATCTCTTTTTATGATCAAGTAACTCATCTGGTGGATGAGAGGAA
>WEKX01012583.1:58987-73165 GCA_013390025.1 Pitta sordida | reverse complement strand
GTGTTCAAGGGGAGGCTGGACCAGGTGCTGAGTGATATGATCTAGATGTAGAGGATAGGTTAGTTGGATTATAGGTTGGACTAGATGATCTTCAAGGTCCTTTCCAGCCTTATCTATACTGTGATACTGTGATACTGTGAACTACCTGAGGGGAAGTTGCAGTCGGGTGGGTGTGAATCTCTTCTCTCATGCTGCCAGCACCAGAACAATAGGACATGGCCTTAAGCTGCACCAGGGGAGGTTTAGACTGAATGTTAGGAAGAGCTTTTTCACAGAAAGACTGATCTGTCATTGGAATGGTCTGCCCAGGGAGGTGATGGAGTCACCATCCCTTGAGGAGTTTAAAAAAAGACCGGATGGGGAACTTAAGTGACATGGTCTAGATGATGGGAGGCTTGGATGGGTGGAGTGTGGTGCTCGTGGCTCCTGGGTTGTGGGTTCGATCCCTGGGTGGGCATTCACTTGGGAGTTGGACTAGATGATCCTTGTGGGTCCCTTCCAACTCGGAATAACCTGTGAAGCTGTGAAAAATAGTCTACAAAATTCTGCGCAGGAAATTGCTTTGTTAGTTGCCCATTAGAAATGTTTCTAAGTGAGCTATCTTAGCTCAGGCTCCTATGACAAATCATATCAAATAAGTAAACCATTACTTTCTGAAACCATCAATGCATTTATGAAGCTTACCAGGTGGTGAAAGCAAAAGACATTCTTCATCCCAGCCAGGTCTTAGCTGCTTGTGAGGGACAAATGAGCTATTTAGTAACCTAGTCATACCTGCATTTATAGCCCTCTGAGTTTACAGCAGGTATGCTAATGTGAACATAGACTCTCCTGCCTAATGTTGATGTACAATCTGCTTTGTAAACATATTCAGAGGATTTGTCGATTTGATTTTTTGGTGAAAATGTCCTTTTAAGGGTAGGAATTGTGATGAATTTCAAAAAAAACTTAAGAACTGTAGTGAGCAGAGCATGGTCACAACAGTCCTTGACTTTCCAATAAGTCATCTTGCACTGCATTTTTATTGTTGTATGTGTGTTTCTTGCCAACATTTCTCAAAAATGCTTCTGTCTGAAAAGGCTCCCTAGTGTGGAGATATATCAAGCTCTATTAAAAATCAAGCCACCTGTACTGTTTATAGACTTATTAGATTTTTTTTTTAATTTTGAGGGAAGTTTTATGTCATACACGGGAGAACGTGGTCTTTCCTGAGAGTTGTCAATGTCAGGGACTTAAAACAAAAATAAACTAAAAAACAAAATCCCTTTTGAAATTTGAATGCCTTTCAAGCAAGGACATCACTACTGAAGATCAATCAACACACCATAAGCACAGACATAAGCTTATTCCTCTAAATTTGTGCTATTCAAGGTTTCAGGGGACACTTCAGCCACTTCTCTCCTATATACTCCCCAACCATGATCCGTGCCAAAACCAGGAGAGGTCTGTAGGTATGAAGTATGTGGAACAGATCTGCCTGAGGTTCAGCAGCTGACATACATGAGCCCCATCTCTGCAAGTTTCTCAGGCTGCCACTCTCTTGCGAGGAAAACAAGGTGCCTCATTAAGGTCTTTACAATTTTTTTCCTCAGAAAGAAGTTTCAGTTTTCAGGGGAAACCTTCAGATAAACAGTCTGCAGGAACTCAGAAGTTTTATATATCTTCAAGGGCTAACCTCTTTCTCCAGAGGAAGCTTTTCTTCCACACTAAGCTCATTCAGGATTAAATAAAGCACTATTCCAGATGAATCCAATAAGAAATCAGAACTAAGTCCACAAATACCTTATTGCAATCTAGTACTCCCCTTTCTTTTCCTTTGAGAAGCAGGTAACTGTCACCAGGGTTTGGGTTGAAAAGGATATTTATCCTTTCTATGAGTGTGGAAAAAATGGTAGAAAAATTAGGTTTTCAAAGCTGATATTCTCTATTAACGTCCTGTAGAACTAATTTAGGAGGAGCTGGTGCTACAGTTGAAATGCTGATAACCATGTTCTTTTTCTGTGCCAGCCCTCTAATCTGAGGTCAGTCTCTTATTCCCATTAGTTGGCTAGTTTGTTTTCCCTTGTCATCCTCAGGCTGATTAATTTTTTATTAAAAGATTAATGTAATTATAACAAGAATGTTCAGTGCTCAGATAGTTCTTACACTAACTTACTCTGGCCAGTATTTACTATTTTTTCTTTAAAAAACCTCACAGACACAAAGCCCAAAGCAAACAAACCAAACCAAGAAAGAAAAAAGATAAAGAGAGTCTTTGATGGCAATGTTAGTATGTCATTATATAGTAGATTATGTCATTTCTACATGCACTTTTTTTAATCTCAGGTTATTTAACCTTGCTTAAGTCATGACAGCAAATGAGGTTAATTTAAATGAACTGCATACTCCTATAAATTAGTAAATAAGACAGTCGATTAAACAAATTAAATCTTATTGGAATTTGGCTGCTGCTATATGGAGATTTTTTTATTAGACTTTATAATATATATACAGGCATGACCTGTAGAGTACAACTAGCAGGGTTTTTTATTTCTCTAAGAAATGCTTGACTTAGAAGAATTAAGTATTTGTAAAGCATTTTTAGTATTCCTGTACTTGCTGGATAACTGTAGTGGGACATGAATATTCCTGTCAGTGAACAGCCAGTTTAGTAGATGTGGAGTTTCTTACTGTAAAATCTGAGTTACATGTCTCTGTTATTCTATAGTTATTTTTTTTTCTCTCTTGTTTTATATAGTCTTCTAGTACACTGTGGAATCTATTATGTTAAGACTGGTTTTTATCTGTCAACCTTGAAGCTGCTTATTTTACTTTTAGATTTGCCACATTTGTTATACCCTTAAAACATCCAGAAAAATCAGTTATGAATAGTGATGTTTTACGGTATTATTTTAGGTGTATCCAAGCCATCCTCTCTATGGGCAGCTTGGAAACATGCTATATGGATACATTGAATATATGTGCATGCTTTCCTCTGTTCCAGGAAAACAGCAGGGCAGTGCTATTCTGGGGCATCAGTACTAGCCTAGGAGTCACTGCACCCTACTTTCTTACATGGTATAATTTCAAGATAGGCAAAGCGTCCATGCTACTGCATGAAGTTGTCCTTACCTTTAGTTAGTGGGAGCATTTTTAGCTTGCTTACCTCATTCAGTATGCCTAACCCACTGTCTGTAGACATGAAATTACATTGAAGTTATGTCTCCTTCTCCTGATAGTTGTTTCTGCAGGGACTGTAGTGGAAAGTGGCAGACTACTTAGGTAAGTTTCCAAGAAATCTTGTGGTGTCATCATCTTTGGAGATAGTCAAAAGCCATCTGTACATGATCCTGGGCACCTGACTGTACTTGGCCCCGAGTAAGCAGAGTGGGGTATGGATATGACAGTCTCAAGAAGTCACTTCCATCCTCAGATATTCTGTGATTCTGACATTGAATGACCCATGCTCAAGGTCACAGCAACTCTATATTAGTTGTCTCAAAGTGCATTCTCTCTCATAACAAAAGGTCACATGCTTTAACTCAATGAAGAGACCCCTTGCAAAAAAAGTAAAGATAGCAAATATTTGCCAAACTCCCAAGCAGTTGACCTAAGCCCTGGCCTTTTCCCTATTTCTGGGAAGCCCCTGGGATAAAATGATTTGCTTCAAGTCATAAACTGCATTTGCCTCTGTCAAGAAATGTGCTACATCATGCTTGACTAATGTGCAGTAAAGCTGTCACTGTATTACACCCATATGCATGAACAGACGGGCTGTGGTGGCCAGATGCCACAGAACTGGTCATATGGCTTGGAAGTTCCCTTCACTGGAGGAAGAGTTATGGTTTTTAAAGCTGAAGAGAACAGCTGTACAAACACAAGTAGGGTTTTGGTTTTGGTTTGTTGTTTGGTTTTTTGCCCCAGAGATCTGCTAAAATCAGTTTGGGAAGGGCAGGGATTTGAAAAAATAAGACATTATTGTAACATGGGTAACAAATATTTGTATGCATACATATATTTCATATATAGGTGCTATCAAAGCTCAGAATAGCTTCATCACATTGAATGATCTAGCCCTACGTGGTCAACAAATGTGCCTATGCTGTGGTGTCCTATGCTGTGCTTACTTATCTAAAATAATTGCCAATCATTTCTAAGATCTCCAGCTTTCCTTACTTAGAGAACTTGCTAGTACAAATCATGGACAATTCAATAATTATTTCTAATGCATCAAATTACTGGGAAACTAAAAACCTTGGTTGAGCAAAATCTTGAGAGTGACTGAGTGTAAGAGCCTTTAAGCTGTCTTTCCTAACTGGGTCATGCTAGTTTGGCAGCTGCTGACAACAGGTAGAATTGATGCCACAGTTTCAGGAATTGCATCTGATACCAGAGTTATGTCCTGGAGGATATTTGCGTGATGCTGACAGAAGTCAAGAGCTCTACTGTAGAAAAATTTTATGCCCTCCTGGGGGTAACAAGTGGCTGAATGATCACAGAGAGAAAATCTACTGCAAGGCTTTCATGTGATCTCTTCTAGAAGGAAGAAAGGGTATACTGGAACAGTTCTGATCCTTAGTTGTATCTACTTCTCCTCAGTTCCACACAGTTGTCAGTATATTGCAAGAGAAACTGGGATCTGGAGGCACTTACAGTGCTTAGTTGTCCTGTATTACTTCTTAGAGAGGAAAGACTCAGACGTCTCCTAAAACTTCAGAGGTCAGATTTGTCTTTGTCCTTTTTAATTGAGTGGCTGAGTATCTAGGGAGCCTTCAAGAACTAAACAATATGGAAAAAAAAGCTAGATATGGAAAAAAAGCTAGATATGGCAGTGGAAAAGTTTTTTTGAGGTGAGGTAAGGATCCATTTCCTTGCATGCATTGGTAATATGAAAGAATAAATACAGTAATACCTTGCTGTTTCACACTTTGGCTTTTGCTACCTCAGTGGTTCACAGGGCTTTTTTCCCACAAAGTAGTTTTTTCCACTTCTTAACCATTTTGTGTTATTTTGTCAAGTCACATGACCAGCCCAAGCACCAGGGCCACTGATTGGCTCAGGGAAGGCTCATGCATGCATACAGCCTGCCAGTCCTGCAGCTGCAAGGCGGGGCAAGGATGTGTCCCAGTGCTCGTCAGGGCTGAGGATGTGGGGAGCTGGGCGGGTCACATTTACCTATGTATAAATCTTTTTTCATGGTTTTCACTTTTCATGGGAGGTTTTTGGAATTGAATGCCTGCAACATTTGAGGTTTTACTGTATTGAGTGCCTGATACAGTATAGATAAAGATGGAAAGGACCTCAAAGATCATCTACTCCAACCTATAGTCCAACTAAACCTAGCATCTACATCTAGATCATATCGCTCAGCACCTCATCCAGCCTCCCCTTGAACGCCTCCAGGGTTGGCGACTCAACCACCTCTTTAGGTAACCCATTCCAAATTTGGATCACATTCATTCAGGCAGACCCTTAGGCATACTGTTTTTGAGGGATGACTAAAGCCTAGTTTGTCCTCTCTTAGTCAGAAGGCAAAGCGAAATGCTGAGATGTTATGGTTAATACGGACTCTGCTATTTCCGCACTTCTGACTTCTGTAGTGCCCCACAAGAGCGTTTTGTGTTTGTTTTATAGGAAAGGGTGTTGTTTTGTTTCTAGCTCTTTTCACAACAGAGTCTTTAGTTCTTTAACTTCTTTAACTTCTAGGTAATAATTTTCTATTTTTGGTAAGTATCAGATTTTCAAATTCTGCTAAACCACTGAAAATACTGATTGGCAATTTCAGTAATGTATACTGCTTTCTTGCCAGAGTTTACTGTATAAACATGAAAACCAGGTACCAATCTGGTTGCACACTGCTCTTGCACACTCTATCTGGGACTAAAATGTTAACTATTCTCTTGCAAACGCATGTCTAAATACATAAATCACACAATATTAAGAGTTGTGTGAAAGTAGATTTGTTGTGATTATAATGAAATACAACATATATCTGAAATGTGCATCCATAGCTTATGAATTCATTCTGTCATTACCTCTTCCCTGGGGATTCTAATTTCTCTTGGTCTCAAATAGTAGCATTTCTTTTCTTGTAATTGTAACAGTATTTCTGCTTGCTTCTGAATTTTGCCTAATCACCTGATTTGATAGATCTGTGGGACTGAATATATTTATACAGCTACCTCCATGCCTGGGAGCATTAGAAAGCAATAAACAGATTATCTGTCTCTCCAGCTCCACTGGTGTTTTGCAGTCACAGAATCACAGAATCAGTAAGGTTGGAAAAGACAATAGAGATCATCAAGTCCAACCTACCGCCTTTAACCTAACCTAAACTGTTACCTAACCTGTTGTCATCCTGCTACCAACACACCATCCTACCTATAACACACTACCCTAATATCTAGGTCATGTCACCAAGTACATCATCCAACCTTTTCTTAAACACCTCTAGGGACGGTGACTCCACCACCTCCTTGGGCAGCCCATTCCACTCAGAGATCACCCTCTCTGTGAAAAAGTTCCTTCTAATGTCAAGTCTAAATCTCCCCTGACACAGTTTAAGACTGTGTCCTCTTGTTCTATCACTTGTAGCCAGAGAGAAGAGACTGACACCCAGCTGGCTACACCTCCCTTTCAGGTAGTTGTAGAGAGCGATAAGGTCTCCCCTCAGCCTCCTCTTCTCCAGACTGAACAACCCCATCTCTTTCAGTCACNGGGACAGCCTGCTCCTGTGCCTTGAAAATCTTATTCTTGAAGTACACCCAGCTATCCTGGGTCCCCTTGTCTTTAAGAGCCACCTCCCAAGGAACTTTCTTAATCAGTTCCTTAAATAACCCAAAATCTGCCCTATGGAAATCCAGCTTAGCTGTTATACTGCCCCCCCTCTTTGCTGCACTATCTATTGAAAATTTTATTATCTCATGATCGCTACCTCCCAAAACAACCTCCAACATCCACATTATCCACCAGATCTTCTCTATTTGTGAAAAGCAGGTCAAGATAAGCCCCACCTCTGGTGGGCTCATTAACCAGCTGGGATAGGTAGCAATCCTCAATACACTCTAGGAACCTTCTGGACTGCCTCCTTTCTGCTGTGTGAAGTTCCCAGCAGACATCAAGCAAGTTGAAGTCACCTATGAGAATTAGGGAGCGCGATCTTGAGATGTCCTCCAATTGTTTATAAAACAATAGGTCAACATCATCCTTCTGATTTTGTGGTCTGTAGCACACTCCACTCACGGTATCAAACTTATTAGTTAACCCTTTGATCCTAACCCATCAACCTTGTTGTCGTTGATCTCTAGATCTCTAGATCAGTGGCGTCAAGCGTATTTGTAACATAAAGTTCTTATGATGCTGCATCAGAGCTCCAGAATATTAATTTACCTGACAGTCATTAAGTCCTAAAAGCTGGATATGCTAATAGGGTGTATGAAATATTTGACCTAAATGGATTCTATGTGAGCGGTCTTTGTCCTTGTCTTTGTTAATACATTCAACTACTATTAAGTTTTAATATATTCCCCAAAAAAGACATGCATCATAAAAAACTCAACAAGAGCTGAGTTTTGCGGATGAATGAAACCTTACTAGGTACTGAGCACAGGTGAGTTGCTTTTCCCAAAACTAAGTTGTTCCTTGCAATTGGAATTGAGCTGCTCAGGTTTCTCTATTCAGCAGCCTTAAAGTGACAAAGCTGTTCTTCAATGAAAAGTTGTATGAAGTCACTTAGATTTTTAACCTCTTAAACTATAACATGGCAAACTTACAAGTATTTCTTTGAATGCATTCAGTGGTACTATAATTACTGTAATGCACAATATCTTGTAGTCTTACTCTTTTCTATAGATATTCATCATAAAGTTGCTATTCCTCTGTTGCAAATAGTTCAATGTGGAATAAAAAAAGTAATTGACTGGTTTAGTAATTGACTGTTTTTTCTTGTCAGCACTATGGAATCCAAACTGTATTTATTGGAATTGGTATGTGGGCTCTTTGGGTTTTCACAGGAAACCATGTGACTGCTTTCTGCAGGAGGCAGTTCATGACTCTGTAGAATTGTGAGTCCTCCCCCTTAGTCAAGGATGAGATTATAAAACATTTTTTTATCTCAATTTAGTTATCAACAAATGTGATATTGTGTATCTCATGAGGTCTTCTTACTTTCTTTTTTTGTAATGAATTTTTTAATGTTATAGCAAATAAGATGAAATACTTCCAAAAGAGAGACAAAAATTGCCATCTTCTGAGGTGTGACGGGGAAAATTCATAGGACACTCAAACTATCTTCCCATTAGGAAGTAATTATTCAATTGCTCTTTTTACTCACTAAACTTTGCTTATTTTGACTTCTGAAAAATCAGGGGAGGAAAAAACCCCTGTCAGTGTTGAATGTATCATCTTTCTGGGGAAAGATCAGAAAATGAGAAGTTGAGGTCATCTACAAAAGTGGTTGGGAAGCCAAGCCAATATTACTGGTGATTATACTCTATAGATGACCAAAAAAAAAAAAGTAATTAATTAATTTTCTCTACGTTCATGTTGAACTTTATTCGAGCAAAATAAGCAATTTAGATTCTCTGTTTTGTCTGATGTTTCAGAACAGTTTGTTCACTATACAGAATTCTTTCTTATAGGGACAGAATTATTTCTTTCTTCTTTAGCAATTAGCTACATTAAATAGAAGGTAAGTTACTGAAGGCAGATAAAATCTTAAAACCATTTTAGATACTAAAGAGGATAAATATAATTTATGAAGCTACTTAATTATCACTTAATAGTCTTTGAGAGACTGTTCTAAACATCTCTTGCAGATATCTGAATTACAAATACATATCTAGTTTGAGATGATTGAGGGTTAAAATGAGTGCCATGAGTGACACTTTAAGTATGGGGTGAAATAATCTGTTGTTTAGTGTGTTCTTTAGCATTTAACTTTCTCAAAATCTTTGTATTTTATCTATGTATTATGTCAGTATAGCTTTTACTGTGAAGTCTTATCTGACTGAAGTTGTATGGAGTGGAACAGGGATGTTTTGATAAGTAACTCTTGTGCCATATCTATATCTCAGCGCAGTACATAGCAAGTTTCGCTTTCACCCTATATTGTAATTTGTTTGTCATAAACTTCATGAAATATCTAGGGAGACTATTGTAGTTGACAGGCGTGAGTGCTGCACCACTGAGTTAAATGGATTTATGCTTGCCTACATCCATCATAGGTTTGGTTATCTTCCAAAATATTTTTTCTTTGGGAAATGACATTTTCAGTCTGTTCCACTGGTAATGTTGCTAGAATCAATGGTGGTATTATGTAGTGAAATGTAACCTGTCAAATTCTGCCTATTTTTTTTGTGAAACAGCCTTATTTTTGTTTATATTTCAATGCATCTATTTTATTTTAAAATGCAGAGTATTTTAAACATTAATTTGAATGCAGAAAAACAAATCAAACCTCTTCACTTTAATGTTCTTAACCAAACATTGTTGCTATGTTGATATGCATAATCACTACAGCTTCAAAAAGCAGTTTTCTAGCCAGTCATTCTGACAATATGGCTTTCCCTTTGCTGCATCAGATGTTAAATTGTCTCTGCTTTCAAGGCCCTTCATAATACCATTCCTCCCTGCTTATTTTCCATGTGGTGTCAAATGCCTCACTTTTGCTCCCAGATACTCCTGATGTCCACATCCTGCTCTGTGTTTCAGCAAACTCTCCTTTCTGCTGCACCATTCCTCATGCTCGAGAAGAGATTTCTCTAAGTGCCTGTTGGGGATACTTCACGATCGCCTTCAAATCTCTCCTTAACTCCTCTTTGCATGGATGCCTGCAGGGATCACGCCAACAGTTAGGCTAGTGATGCGTTGTGACTACTGCCAATATGGTCCCACAGTTTACTTGCACTCCCCTGTCTGCATCCATCTGTTCTCCTTCCTCTTGCAGTCAGGATATGCTTATGTGCTTGTCACTGTTGCTGGGGGAATGACAGGAGAACTGAAGTAACTTCACAATAGCTAATGAGGACACAGGCAGCTGGGAGCTCAGCATGGGTGGACCTTGCCTGCTCCCAGGGTGCATCACAGTTGTAGCCCTGGCTGTAGGAAGCAAACACTCCTCATCAGCTGCGCTTTCCATGTGTTTATGCAGGGATCCTGCCCCTTTGTCAGGGTTCCATCCTGAACCTTGCCCCTGTCCAGGTAACTACTATCCAGCTTTAAAAATCTGACTTTTATGAGATAGTCATCTGAAATTTAGTAAATGGTAGGGAAAACAGAAGGAAATATATTTTTCTTATCACTAAATTGCTACTAAAATTCTGATAAATAAGATAGAGACATACAAAGTGAAAATGACGAGAGATTCAAATACATCTAAAGTACAACTCAGAAGTTTTTAGAGATGTCAGTGCTAGAGATATCAACTAAAGACTGAAAAAAAATTTCCATATGTTGGCACTGGATATCATCACAGAAAACTATTAAAGATAATTCCACTAAATCAGCAATACTTTGATATAACAAAATTGTTAATGATTTAAAAAGTTGTGCACAAATGTAAACAGGCAAATGAGAAATACATGATACAAAGACCAAGTTTACATCGTTGCAGATATTTTTATACCTACTCTACTAGGCAGGACAGTCTTGGCTGTAATCTCAGCATGTTTTAGCCTGCTTTGTGAGCCTTTACTAGTCATGCCTATTACCTAGTAATTCCAGACTATAAAGTAATCCTGCATGTTCTTGGAAATTAGCAAATTGGGATCAAATGTTGAATTGCCAAAGGGTAGAAGGGCCCTTCAGATGGACCTTGACAGGCTAGAGAGATGAGTAGATTCCCGTAATATGAGATTTCACAAGTCCAAATGCAAGTTCTCCACTTTGGATATAACAACCCCATGCATTGCTATCGGCTGGGGGAGGAATAGCTGGAGAGTGGTGAAATGGAGAGGAATTTGGGAGTATTGGTTAACAGAAAACTCAATATGAGCCAGCAGTGTGCCCAGGTGGTTAAGAGGGCCAATGGCATCCTGGCCTGTATCAGGAACAGTGTGGTCAGTCAGACTAGGGAAGTTCTCCNGATTCTGTGTGTGTGATATGGGACAACAAGTAATTGCTAGTTTTGTAGACAGATAGATTTGGAGTTTTCAGGAGAAAATAAATTACTGTCTATACTTAGATTTAAGAAAACTAACAAACAAAACCAACCAGAACTTCCCAAAACTCTCTTTCCCAAATTTAATACTTGAGTATAGTTGAATATCCTTGGCCTTCTCTGATGAGGATAAGAATACTTTTTTCCTCTTGCATAATTCTGAAGTTCTGCAATGCTGGTATGACTATTTCAGTTAAAAATGGAAATAAGTTGCAATCAAGTATTGCTTCAAATGGGAGCTCGGCAAGACAGTAGAAAAATTATTCTCTGGAAAAATGACAAAATACATAGACGACTCAAATCTTGCATAAATTCAGTATGTAATCCTTCTTAGCAAGAATTATAAGAGGAGTCTATTTTTAGATCATTAGTCTGAAATCTGAATGTAACTGGTACTGGTGTTATTATCAATTTGTGACTTGTGACACATGAAAGTTGCATCATTAGGGATAAGAATAGATAAGTCACTTAAACAATGCTTGAAATTCTGCTGTGCTAATATCTGACTCAAGTGGACCAAGAACTTGCAACTAAAAGTTGAGCATTCTGCCAAGGAAAATAAAAACCAGTGATGTGCAGTGATATGTCTTAATTTGGCAGCAATATTGTCATTATTGATATATTGGCCTCCACTGTTGCTTTCTAAAATAAAATTTTAGAAAAATAATGGTAGTTGGTACCACAAAACTTCAAGCTGTTCAAATATAAGGGAGTTTTGAGTGCCTGATCCATTATTTTTCAGTGGGATGTGTATGTTTGTCTTATTAGTTGCAGGATTTGGGGGGAAAAATGATATATTAGGAGAAATATTAGAACACTAGTAGCTACTACAGACATAAGTACTTTCCAGGAATTCTTATTAAATATGAGCTATTGCTGGAGTTAAATTAAAGACATTACTCACTGAAGTAGGTAGTCTAAAATGGAGAAGTCTCCCTAAACTGGTACAGCAAAAGACTCTTTTCTCAGATTGTCCCTGTTTACCCATCCCCCAGTCCTTGTCTTAGAACAAGTATAACCAAGAGGTTATTTTTCAAGGGATATCACAATCTAGTGCTTAGCTGATTTCACTGTCATATTAGGAATACTTACTCAGACATGTCACCTTATCTCTTGGAGTTTAATTCACAAACATAGACTTCAATAGTTCATAATATTAGCCTTTAACACCTATTTTACTACTTAATCTCTCTCACTATGTAATTGTGTGTTTGCCCCTTGCAAGTACGTAAATAACCTGCATATAATATTCTACTAGGACTTTTTTCCTAGATAATACCTAGAAATAAGAATCCAGCTATTATGACTTCTTGCATGATGACTTCAAAATAAATTTTGGGGCTATTGGACACATGTCAATGTGGAAACATGAAAATAAGAGCAAAGGTTTTAAAATTTGTTAATGCTTCTGGTTTGCTTTTAAACAAAAAGGGTTTTTTTTTTGAGGAAAAGTAGCTCTAAATCCACTACAGCAAAAAATTCATTGCTTATTTCAAGTCAAGTAGTCCCATAAACTTTTCTACTTTTTCCTGTTACTTACGAATAACCTCCAGAAAAGGTTCATAACTAATAACTATAAAATTAAGTGTTAAACACACATTTCCATTTAATTATTTTTTTCTTGAAAACAGATATTACCTCTTACAAGATTCACTTAAGTGTCTTGTCCAAAACCCATTTGTGCTAATGTTTTTCCACTGATTTCTGTCACATTTCAGATGGTCTTGCCCTTCTAATTAATGTCAGAGGTTACTGATATTTTTTGATAACTTAGTCATGCTGAGGACATAAGTGTATACTTCTTATGGGCTTTTCAGTAGATTATTTATTGGAATAATATAGATGGTATTACTCTTAATACTGAAAAATATCTTCTATAATATCTGAATGGAAAAGCAGGCTCCACAACATTTCTGAATTTTTATATTCATTTATGCTAATTCAGTATACTCTTTTATAATGCTGTTTCTGAGGAAAGATATGCCTAGAAAAACTATGACTTTAAGGGAGCTTAAGAAACTTTCCAAGAAAATCATGGCAGGAAAGAACCCCCATCTTCAATTGGCCACTGTGGCTTCCTGAAAGCATTCTTGGGAGCAAAGCAGTTTCAATTACGTAAAAAAAGAGGACATGGTCAGTTTTTGGAAGGGGCACATCTCAATAGTACTGTTGGGGAGAAATGGCCTGCTGCCGCAGTCATAATGAGTTCTGACCATGTACAGCTTAGGGCAGCCAAAAAGCGCGATGTTCTCTTAGGACTGACAGCTATCCAATGAAGCCCCACATCTTTGAACAGGTCTTCAGCTGATGCAGGATTTGTCATAGTGCCGTGGGCTAAAGATTTGCCCCTAGCATTACTGACCTGCCAAACCCCCACATTACCAATATATGTTCTCTGTGGACATTTGTCATTCTCGAATATTTTCGTGAACTTCTCTGTCTTTTTCTTCTTTTATTGGACTTGTGTTGGACTTAAATGCTGCTTTGCTGATATAAACAGCATAAACTTTTTTGTTTACTGTATAAAGGACCCTTTATAGATTATATTTACAGATACAATTACAGTCTTACTAAACTGGTATAAATACTTTATCCTTTGGACCTCACACCTAGGAAGCGTTATGCTTTGGGATGTATTCTGCTGCTTCTGACCCATATTGATTTCCACTAGGTAACTACGTGTTACACAAAATAACTATGTAGTCAGATTATATTCAGGAGTATGAATAGTAAAATAATTCAGTAATCCTGAAAAATATCTAACATATAATTTATATTTAATGAATAATATATTTTTAATATATATTTAATGAATAAGATGGCTGAGAAGGAACTCAGGTCAGCATCCTGTGGGTTCGATACCAATATGGCTCATATAGTAAGGACGTGTGAGAAAGAATGTATAGCTTCTCACTTTGTGCTTCGAGTGCCAACCCACAAATGCTGTAGAGGGTCTTAGTCTCATGCTTTTAGCCTTTCTAGCTATGACATGTCTCATTACTCTGCAGAATGCTCAATGCCAGCCTATTTCCCCTGCACTT
>WEKX01012583.1:34189-55853 GCA_013390025.1 Pitta sordida | reverse complement strand
GATCATTCTGAAAATTGTACAGTTGGAAACACCTATGAACTTAATTTTTTTATGACACTGAATTTAAGAATTATTGCATGAATCATATATAATGTATTTGAGTCCTTAGTGAATAACGGAATCTAAGAAGGTAAAAGGTACATACAGCTTTACATTAGATGAATTACCAGTCCGTTTTAATGCATCACAAAATCAGTGGTTTCCCAGTGAATCACAGTTGTTCCAATACACAGTTGAAAAATAGTTGCTCTAGATTATCTGAAATGACAGATGATGCGACTAAACTTTTATATATATATATATATAGGCTTAAATCTTCTAAACCATGAAATATTCAGTGACTGAAATATTTAAATATTACGTTTTACTGTGGATCAGTAAAAGATGAAATAATTTTTAGAAAGCCTAGAAATAAAATTTGGCAAAATCATTTTTAAACTTGAATGCAGAGATAGAATATCATTGTCACTACTGGANTGTCACTACTGGAATTTGTTTCACAGCCTGAGATCAAGAGAGTGGGAGTTCAGGCCTTGCTCTATTTAAATCCTCAAAGATTTGCAGGAAATCAGAGCAAATAAATTAACTACTCTCGCCTTGAATTACTTACCTCCATGTATGGATAGAAGATTTCTGCCCTGAAGGGTTTTACAGAACATGAGTCATTCATGTGAAGTGCTGTGGGGGAAAAGGAGGAATGCCTCAGAAGGGGAAAGTACTTTGTGTAGAAGCACTTTCATAAATGGATTATACTGTTAACCGCTTGAAAGCAGTCTTTGTTTCTGAGGTAATTTCACTTGGTATTCTAATCCTTTCAGGTGGTGATGTTTGCTTTGCCTTATTAAACCTGGAATAGGATTTTTGCATGCTTTCTTGATTTTTTCTAGCCAGTAAGACATTTTGTGCCAATGAATTGGCATAAAACTAGTGTTATCTTGCTGTACTGTTCCTTGCATATTCCTGTGAAGCTCAGCAGATGCCTTCTGTACTTTGTTGAAAGTGTGACTGCAGTTGCAACATTTTCACCATGTGGATGAGCAGTTTGAGAACCAGTTTCCATAAACAAGGAGTGTAAAGTTGATAAAACTAGCTCCTTGGCTTATTCACACTGATTACAGGCAAAACACGCTGTTAGAGTAGATACCCACAAAAGGGTAATTGTTTTTTATGCTACTGATGTGAAATGCATGCAATAATTGGGGAGGAGCGTAGTTTTTGTACCTATTACATAGATTATCTGAAATTATCCGTTCTTTTGTGATGGTGACATAATTGACATTTTTTAAAAGTTATTTCTCATCCATTTTATTAATTTGTTTAATAATGGACGGATGATGCAGAAGCCAAATCTTGAAATACATTTCAACAGTCAATTAGAGCACTACCAATGAAGGTGAACTGTGACCACCAACGAGTCTTTAATGTGGTTGTCTACAGTAAAAGAAATATGATAAAAAGCTAACAATCAGAAACATTACTTATCTGTCATGGGAAAAGCTCCTACTTTGATACATGGCTAAGAAAACTTTTGAAACTTTCAGCAGCTTGAGTTACTTTGAAAGAAAAACTAATTACAAGATAAACAAAGATGGTGGCAGGGAAAATAATTTTTTTCTTTTATGTTGCAGTTTCCCAGAAGATAAAGAGTTATGAATGGAGACTGGATGACACCATTTTTCTGCTTTTGTTCACCTAGGCTTGTTTTGGTTGTTCCTTGGAGACACATTATGTGGTTTAGCAGAGTTTTGAACACAGGTCTTTTTAGGTAACTTGCTGCACTTAACCCGTAAAGCATAGCTACTTGGTGAGTTATGCTGGCCTCTCTGCCCAGAGCAAGACATATCAGGAGTCTCCCTTTGCAGAAGTTCAGTCTAATATTTGAGAGACTTCCTGTGTCATAAACTGGACAGGAAGGCGTTAGCTTGCTTATAAAGTCCACATTAGTGACCATGTTCTGCTAGAATATAAGGTAGATTCACAAATGCATGCCTTTGACAGCCTATCATATGAGACAGAAATTGCCAGCACAGGCTGGATAATTTGATTTGACTGTGTTTTTATTTTAAAGGAGAAAAGTAATGTGTGTTGGAGAAGAATCGTTAAGGATGTTGAATTAGAAGTCAGAATTACAAGAAGTTAATCAGAAGTTCTTTTTCCTCCTTTTTCTCTCATATGAAGTCCAAGGTCGACATCATTCATCCCCTGACCTCTTCATGGTATTCAGATAATACTCTGCATTGGATTTGGTTGCTTCTAGAAATTCTTTTATCTCATGAGTTCATCATGGAGAATGGAGGTGGTGACTCCTTTCAGGATAGTAGAATAAACAAACTTGAGATGCAGTCGTCCTCAGCTGTCTGACTTATTTCCACCTCATAGAATTACATTTCTTCTCCATTTGAGAGATGTCAAAATTTAGGCCAGATTCTTGAAGATTAACCTCTTTATGCCAGCACTGATGTTCATTTTTCTTGACCTGAAACAATACATGAATGAAGCCTTTGGACCTTTTTTTGGACCTTAATCTTTGAACAGGTGATTTGTCTACAGTGCCATATAAAGATATGGGACTTGAAGATTTTGACAACAGTAGGGATTGATACATTATCAGTGTATCCCCACTGTGTTGATAGTTAGTCAAGATGAATTTTTCTACAGTGGAGTTCTGAAAAAGAGTATTCCTTTTTGTCTTTGCTTCTAGCACTGCCAGCTAATTTCTACTATCTCAGCAGAGGTAGCAGAGTCATGTTTCTATTTTATGTATATAATATTAATTCTACACAAATGTCTCAAAAGTAGGGGGTAAAAGTTCATACAAAATAAATATGTTAATCCATAGATAGCTCTAATAGTAGACTTATTACAATAGACCTCCTTGAAGCTAGAAGGGAATGTGTTGCCAAGTGATGGTTACTTGTGTCTGATCCTGAACAATTTCATAGTCTCTCTCTGGTTAAAATGTTTGTCCCTGAACATGATTATTTAATATGAAGGCTATGTGAATTATTCTAATGTGTATCTGTATTCCCTTTTAACATATGTATAGGAAGATTCCTTATCCTTTCAGGATTCTGAGAGATATGTGAAATAGTGGGGAAATAAGTTCTGAAAAAATTAACTGACTTGCCTTATGAAAATATTTGATCTGAAAACTTAATTTACATGTCCTAAGACTGAGATATCTTATGCAAAAATCCATCCTCTTTCACCACAATAAGGCAGAGTTCTGCATGTACTTCAGCTTCAAAATACCCTAATCAGTGAATAACTTGCATACATTAATACTTTAAATGTATACAAAAGTGTTAAATACTTTGCTTTTCAAAACTCAAAAATTCTTCTCAGGTTTGCCTTCATAATAAACATTATTATATATCTACACCTTCACTTGTGTTGTTTCAGAGAATGCCTGTTTCTGAAAGACTTTTATCACTGGTGTACTACTGTCTAAAAGTAGTACAGTCTCATTAGTGAGGTAGAAACATATTTTTACTCAGCAATCCAGTTTATGAAAGAATGCTATTTTTCCATTGTGTAAAACATGGTGGGGGAAAAAGAAAATTGCTGCAAAGACCATATCAAGTATGTGATTCTACACAACAAAATTTGAACAACTTATACCCATTAGTTTAAAGTAATCAGACTGCCTGTGCACCCGTGTTGGTAATCCATAACTCAGAAGAATGAACTCATTATTTACCAGCAATATAGGACTTTGGTTGAAGATATGCTGGTTTTTTACTTCACAACCTCTCTCTCTCTTCTCTGCTCTTCACATTTGTGGATAAGTAGTTGAGATGAACTAAATTTAAAATAAATCAGCAACTGCCTTATGAAGCAGATTCTATTTGATGACAGTGCTGACTTGTCACCGATATCCCAGACAAATCAACCATGCATTTTAATAATATCTGTTTTATAAAGAGGATTTGCTGAAAATACAAAACCTTGATCCTCAAAGTGAAGTGACATAAGAAGTGAATTTTTTGCCTCCTCTTCAAGAGTCAAAAATTCTTGTTAGCTAAGTGCCATCACAGCTCTAGTCCTGTATTTATCTGCATTTTTGTGGCTTTCATACTTTATTCTAATTGAATTGCAGCTTATTATAGTGATTTTAAGGATCAATACTCCTTCACAGGGGCAGGATGAATAAGAATCAATCTGAACACTTCAGCTCCTTCATCAGGAATTGCTTCGAATAGCAGCCCTTTCTCTGCAGTAATCTGTGTGATTCTGTTAGCAGCATCAGTCATTGACAACAAGACACCTGAACTGTGTTTCTTTTCCTGTTCACTGGGATCTTTCACTGTTACAGAGACCGATATTCTTTCTTATAAGGTTAGAAAAGGTCCATAATAGCTTTTATACCATTATATTTTAAACTCTAGGCTTCATTAGAACACTCTTTAGCTCTTTCACTTTCAGCCTCCTTGCTGCTTATGAATTATTCAGGGTAGATTTCACTTGAGGTAAATAGTTTGATTTGAAGGTTTTTGTATCTGAATTTAGATGCAACAAGAAGAGTTAAATGCTCAGAATTTTAAGTGAGGAGAATTGCAGAGGCTTAGCTATTAAGATGGAAGACATTTGCTGTTAGTGCTCTGGGGCTGCCATTGAGATCTCAGCACGGTGCTATTTGTCATTCTGAAGTAGGTAGGCATTATGATGCCTGGAGTATAAATCAGCCTTTACATGGTGTCAAGTCCTGAAGCACTTTCAACACTCTAATCCACTTCTGAGTTAACAGAACATTTTTGGTTTTACAAGCTTGAAAGTTTCCCTTTTTAGTTAACCCTGCCATCATGTTATTAATCATCATTATTTTCCAGAATTTTATATATCTCCCCAAATACAATGCCTAATGTTTTGCTTCGAAGTTGTGGCAGTGTCACTGAGATGAGCTTTAGCTTAAATATTCTAAAAAAGATTAAGTTTTAGTAAAATGATTTTTTTTTTAAATTCTGCCCATGTAGAGAGGAATACAGGCTTGTGCTAGTAGCAGGCTGTGCAGATCAGCATGATTTGGATGGTGCTCCAAAGGATGATGTTTGTACTTTGTCTCCTTTGTTCACTTCTATGAAGTATCATGTTAGTGTTACCTCATGGACAGAGCTGAAGAGTAGTTGTTTCCATGTGTCTGTTTTCACATCTGCAGTCTAGTAGTCAATACTAGCTCAGCACAGCAAAGCAAACCCTTTTAAATGCTGATTGTCTTCTTTCCTCTGGGCAGCTAGCGTACAAAGGGTCAGTACAGAAAATATACGTACTGTATGTTGTCAGCTCATTGAATCTCAGTTTCCGTTCTGCTGGCCAAGTAAACATTTTAACCATCAGCAACCACTTTGTTTATAGCATGTTGCTATATATAGTATTACAGGCTTTATTCCGACAGTACAATTGTGCAGTCAGTTGAATTTACAGTGCTTTTACAGCTGGAGTGGTTAGCATTAATGAAGTCTACTAAAATCATGTTCTTTTCCTGCCAAGCAGCAGTCTGCATGCACTGGCTGATGCTTTACTTTGTAACACAGAGTGATTGAATTAGTGTTCTGAAACAGCCAGTTACTGCTCGTGAACTGACAGTAACCTCAGTTCAGCTGGACATGCTGGTACCAACCTACTTCTGTGCTATGCTCTAAAACCCACTCTGGTGCAGTGATGTTAAGAAATCTCTGCCACGCCAGATAACTTGAGTGGAAGGAGAAGAGCTAGATTGTTTCAAATCAAGGTGTCAACGCTCACTTTAGAGAAATGCAGGTCATACTTTGCATTCTTTACTCTGTGGAACACAGAATCCTGATAAGGCAAGACATCACTGAGGACAGTGTCATCAGATTTATTTATTTGTCTATTTGCTTAAAGTTGCTTCTTAACTTTCATATAGTGGAACATAAATATTCCAGATCTGATTGATATAAATGATTGTAATCTAAATTTAAGTCACTATGATCTCTGCTAAAAAGCTTCTTTTCCAATAAAGCTACCCAAAGTTGGGTTTTTTTTTCATTAAAATGATCATGCTCATAAAGGAAGCATAATAATTTAGTGGCGGATTGATTGCTTGTCCTAGCAGTACCACAATGAAGTTATATGACCTTTCATTAATCTGTACTTTGATTAGGTCCTGGAATGGTAGGATTAATGACATTCCACTGAAATTATTCAAATCCCTGCCTTTGCACACACTAGCTCTTTGGACAAAAACACAAGTGATGCTGAGTTTTTTACTGCCTTAGAGAATAACTACAGAGGTCCAGAGACACAAATTTGCTCATCTTTATTGTGCGACATGTGAATCTGCCTAATAGTAGGCAGATTTTCTTGTTTCTTCTTATTTTTTTTCTGCATGTGATTTTACTTCTAAAGGTAGTTTACTTATAAAAAGGTCTGCTTTTCCTATTTCTCCATTATTTTAATTTTATCTTTTGGTTCCCATGCAGCACCCTGAAAGCTATGTACCTAGACTAGCCTAGTGACATTAATTTCATATGGTCCACAAAGCTTTCCTGGCTGCTTATGTTTCCCTTGTGCCACATCAACCTCATCACATCCTATTTTTCCTATTGTCTCCTTTCTGTCAGCCTGCAGTCTTCTGAGTGCTGTCTTGTCAGCCATACCTCATCCCATGCAGTGCTTTCAATTCTTGTTACCAACATTACCTCCCCTGTGAGGATTATAAACCCTGCTCCTGGAGCAACAAAATCATGTGGATTTCATGGCCAGGACAACTTTCTCTATGGCAAAGAAAAATGAGAATGCCACTCTCATTTGAAGATCTCTTCCAGAAATTCATGGACCTGAGTATCGAGAGAACTATTAGTGTTTCTGATACAATCTTATATTACAGAATTGCAGTGATCCCTTGCTACTTCAAGCTTCATTATTTGTGGTTTCAATACATGGTGGAGTTTCCCCCCCAACTTTACTGGCTTGTCCTAGATTAGAGCAATACATTCCAGGAGGATTGGAACTTCCCGGAGTGGAAAGGTAAAAACCTCCTTAGCTCTTTTATCTGTAGCTTTTGAATCAAAGGGGCTTTAAGTAAAAAAGTGTAGAAAAAGGAAGCAACAATTATTTACATATATATATATAAAGAAAAGAGAATTAAACCGAATAGGAACATAATGGTACCAAGGAGAAAAGGAGAAAAAAAAAAACCAAAAAAACCCCTCCACCTCTGCCTCCACACAACCGTCAGGAGCCAAATGACCCTTCTTACCTTCACCTCTACCCAACAACCCTTCTCAAAGAATTCTGCCTTTTGTTTAGTTGATTTAATATCTCCCTTCCTCAGAGTTTGAGAATGGCATGGTGATTATCAAAGAATTAAATCTAACCTTTGTTTACCCCATCTACTGCTACTTCACGGATTTCACTTATTGTGGCATGTTTCCAGACCCATCTTCCTGCAGCACAGTACTACCTCACTGTATTGAGACTCCTCCATTGCAACCTTGCTGATTTGCGAGAAATTTTTTTCACAGACCTGCCTCAGTGATTCCCGAAGCTTCCCAGCCGATGCATCCGCAGTGCCTCTGCATCACTGAGGGGCAGCACCAGCACTCCCTGTGGGGCAGGACTGGCCTGGCCCTGCGGGAAGGGTGTGTGGGGCCTCCCCCTCAAAGTGGCATTTATAGACCCACAGCACCATGCCCCGATCCCTGCCCCGGTCCCATGTTACTGTTTTTGTGCCTACAGGTGGGGAAGGGAAGCGCCCCAGGAACCTGCGGCTCAGCTGGCCACAGTGGTGGTGGGGCAAACGATGTGTGCTGGGATGGTACAGCATCAGGACATGCCCACCCCACCACCACAGCTGCTGCCTGCCCGTGACATACAGGGGCATGCCTGACAGCCCCGGCTGGCCGAGATGGCATGGGCATGGACACCGGGGATGGGGGGGTGGAGGGGGAGAAGCAGTGTGGGGTCTGTAGTACCAGCGGGGCCCGGCTGGGGTAAGCAGCGGGGCAGTGACGTGGTGACTCACTGCATCGGGGTGGGGGAAACGCTGTTCTGCTGGGTCATATGGCCAGCAATGCCGCTCCCACACTCAGGAGTGGCAGATATATGTGTTGTAGCTGCCACAAAGGGAAAGAAACTCCAACAGCACTCCCCACCAAGTGTTGCAAAGTTAAGGTTTTCCAGGCTCCAAGAGAGCCGACCTGAGCCCAGGGACACCCCTTCCCCAGCACAGAGGCTGTGCAAACATGCGTGATGGTAGCAGCCCGGCCCCAGCTACGGAAGTGGCAGCTTGGCCAAAGAGAAGTCTAGGGGTTCTCTGGGGGGGTCTCCCCAAGAAGAGACAGCTCAGAAATGTTTCCCTTTGCTCCCCTGTACTGTGAGAGCTACTGGGGAGGAGCAGAAAAGGCTCACCCATGCTCCGGAGTGGCTGAGGGTGGAGTGATGGGCGTGGAACATAGAAATATTAATGACCCTTGTGTGTTTGCAAGTTAGACATTTTGTGACACCCTGTCAAGTTCTCTTCCTTGTGAAGGGTGAGGAACAGTGATTCCCTGTTACTCATGGGCTGTTGGGTCTGGTCCTCTTCACACGAGTCGTGGAATCCGTGAAGATATCGATCCCACTACGCAGTCAAATATGCCACGCCCATAGCCACGCTCCCTCCCCTAATAAGGTCTGGAGAATGGTCCTGAGAGTGCAGCTCCCTCTGTAATGCCTCATTAAAGTGGAGGAAATGACTTTTGCCACCTCCCAGCTCCAGGAAGGTTGGTGGGAGGCTTGGATGGATGGAGCGTGGTGCCCATGCTCCCTGGGTGGGTGTTTGCTTGGGAGTTGGACTAGATGATCCTGTGGGTCCCTTCCAACTCAGAATAACCTGTGAATCTGTGAAGGGAGCTTTTCCGAGCAGAGAAATCGGCACAGCTGGTAGCCAGGAACCTGGAACACCTCCCCCCCCCCCAAAACTGAGTGGTCATGGAGCCTCCTGCCACAGTCCTTTCCCTGCCATGTCTCTGCTGGGTTTTTTGTTGGGGTTTTTATTGGGCTTTCTGATTGCTGCTGTGTGTCTCTTGTGTTCACACACAGTGGAGGCAGCACGCCTCTGCGGAGCAGNGTGGCTGAGGGTGGAGTGATGGGCGTGGAACATAGAAATATTAATGACCCTTGTGTGTTTGCAAGTTAGACATTTTGTGACACCCTGTCAAGTTCTCTTCCTTGTGAAGGNTGAACAGGCTGGGACAGTCCCTGCTGTTCAAAGGGGCTGCTTTGGGGGTTATTTTTCTGGAAATGTAACAGCCCCAACCAAAGCTTTTCTGGCAAGAGTGGGGGCGAGCAGGCAGCGCTGATCCGACCGCCCCGGGATGCAGCGGGTGGCAGCCGGGGTCTGTCTCCGATCCTGTCCACCTGGGTTTAAATCTCCCATCCGCCGCCGCCCCAAGGTCGGCACTGGCAGCGGCAACTGCCCCCACCATTCACTGATTCGCAGCCGGACCGCGCTCTGTGCCGGAAGTGCCGGCATGGCGCTGGTCCCTTTGTGCTGGCAGGACGGCAGTGCTCCCAGCTTCACAAAGATGGGACCAACTCCCCTTTCTCCTAAAGGGTGAGAATGAAGCATATATGGCAAATCTGGAGGGCAGTGACAGCAGGGGGGGATCAATTATGTATTCATAACTTCATTATATATTCACGAGCTGATGGTTTTGCGGTACATTCTGCGCACGCGCCGAGGTCGCGCAGCTCGCTGAAAAATCACGCGCAATTATTGGATCTTGCAAATAACGGATCACAACTATGCGGAGGATAACTGTATTACTGTATTTAAGGGGCTACTGTACTTTCTCAGTTATCCTTCTATACAACTGGTAAGCTATGTTTAAAAGGTATCCCAGACCAATTTACAGGAAACAATACATCTAGCAATACAGAGTTTTCCACATTCTTTAACTTTCATTGATTATATGTTTATCAAGTAAGTGTTCAGCTAGGAGTCCAACTCCTACTCATGATTTGCATAGGTGTTTCTTAGACATGAGAAAAATTGTCCATTTTGGTTTAACTCTTCTATGTACTAGTACTGTGAATCATACTCATGTCACTTGGAAGTTTTTGTCAGGTGAAAAGTATGTCCTTATGCATGGAAAGTTAACTTTAATACGTTTCAATTTTTCCATTTTTTAAAAGTGTAAACACTGGATACAGTACAGATTGTTGTCTCTGTGATGTACATAGAGTCATCCTACCTGAAAATTTCTATTTTCTGAATTGAGAAATTGTGTCAGCTGTTGTTGCAGCAGTTTTCTGTTGACAGTGTTCAATAAAGGAAAGCTCAAATAAAGCCAATTGGAAAAATCATCAGAAAGTGAACTTCCTGCAATGGACTGGAGGATTGAGCAACCTCAGTTGAAGGACCTCTCTGGTTAAGGAGTGTTTTTTTCCCTCAGCACACTACCATGCCCTAATTCGACTGATAATTTCTACTGCTAGATGTCATCCTTTAATTTGGTTGTGTATGGTCCTAAGGCTGCTGTGCTGTTCTGGATGTGAGCGCATTTTGGTATACGGATTGCGTGATGTCTACACTGATTCTTACCAGTTTACAAGGCACTGCTATCCCTTTTTTCAGTCTATAGCAATGTAACAATTACAGAGAGGTCCATGAACTTTCTCTCTACTGCTCTCCCTCCTACAACTTTTAGACCATCACTGGGTAAAAGAATTTACTTTTTATTCTTCATTGTCCATTGCTACTGAAAAAGGGATCAAACATTTCATTTTGTTGTCACATAAAAATGTATAGGATTAACCATTTATGTGTCCAGAAGTTGATGGTAGACTTGCTATAACAGTGCCTTTGGAGTCCTCAAATTTCTACAGTCCATGAGAATATTGCTGTTTGCTAAGCTTATACTTCTCATATTATATAAACCTGTTTTAACAACACAAAACCAGATTTCAGGGTCTTTGCTTAAAACCTTTTACAGCAGTTTGCTTTTGAAACTGCTACAAAATTGTAATGGTTTTTCATTTTGATTTGCTGGCAAGAAGCAAGTTGACTACCCTTTCTTTGAAAAACTTAAAGGAAGAACATAAAATTATTTTGCTGACGCACTAAATGCTTTTTGTAACTGAACTGATTTTGTTCAGTAATAAAAGTTGATTGATATTATAAAAAAGTGGTTTATGTAAGCCTGCCATTACCACACTACTGCAGCCCTCCAGCCTTCACTGGGACACTCATGCCACACTCATTTGAATCAACAGGCTTATCCAAATGGTACAAGCTCAAAACAGAAAATCTCATACTCAGATTTTTTTCTCTTTTTTTTATATGCTAAGGTTAGGGAACAGCATGTAAGCACGCTCTCTGAAATGTATGCATGTCTATATGCAGTAATCCCTCAAATTTCACTGGGATCTGAGTCCGGAAAGGTCCTGTGATAACTGAATTCTGGGAAGAAGCAATTTGTACGTATGTAAATGAGCCATACCCACCTCCCTGCCCCTCAGCCCTGGTGAGTGCAAAGACACCTTCATCACCATGCCGGGGTGTGCTGAGCAGGGTGAGCTGTCAGTACCACCCCCGCACCATCCCGCTCTGGCATGGTGGTGGGGATAGCCACCCCCACACTGTCCTGATATGGCGTGGCACAGCGCGGCAGCAGGGCAAGTGAGCAGGGGCAGACCTGCACCCCCTGCTCACAAGAGAGCACGGGCGGACCCATGCCCCCCACTCACAAGCAAGCATGGGCGGATCTGTGCCACTGCAGACACTGCGGTCTTACCTGGCATCAGTTGAGCCCACGACTGCAGGACGAGCAGCCACTGATTCCTCACTATCCCCCAGCCTGGGTGCCAGCTTGACACAGTGTGTATAAAGCTCCCCTACAATTTTATTAGTCTTTCCAACAGTCTCATAAGGGAGGGAGTCCTGCCAGCTGCTGAGTGAGTGGTGCCTGCCAGTGCCTGCACCCTGCCCCGCCCTGTGGGACGTGCCTGTTCCACCTTCCTGGGTGGCAGAGACACAGACTGTGCATGTGCAGCTGTCCACTGCTCATATGACATGGAAAAACCCCATGAAAAATCAAGGAATATCTATGACGTCTTTGTGGAGGAAAAAAATGTGAAGATTTGAAACCGTGAAGATTGAGCAGAAGAGAAGTGAGGGATTACTGTGTTTATGCAAAGAATATATAAACTGGTTTATATTCACATATAAACTAAAAAATTATATGTTATTTGTATCCTTTAATTTATGTTCAGCAGTGTAGTTTCAATTTGTCTAGGAGCCTGTGGACAATGTAGACATTGTTAACTGGTATTTAGTTATAGTCTGCTAGTTTCTGAGCAAACTTTCTGGGAAGCAGAAAAGAAAGGGCCTGTTACACCTCTCAGAGTAAGGCAGAAGAAGTGGTTGCCGTTGCACAAACTGTTGTTGTCTTCTCACTGAAACTCAGGAATCACTGATGTTTTGTATTGCCAACTCCATACCATCTCATATAAACTTAAGCTAGAGATAGATGCCTTGATAACTGTCTGCTCATTAGTGGTTTCTACTCAAGCAGTTTCATATTGCTACTCATTCATTTATTTAAGCACTCTTTTTTTTTTTTTTCTACAGCCTTCTTTGGCTTTTGTTATGGAAGCATTTAAGACTAAGAACGTGTATTCCCATATGCTGTAATTGAGTTTAAATGTTAATTTTACCAATTTTCTGAATTATATGGTTAACAGGATTTCATATCTTAGCAATAACAATGTTTTCACTGGAACAATAGAAGATGCTCATTGTGCTTCTGTTTCAAGATTATTAGTCTTCTCTTTTTATTTTCTTAGTTTATTATTAAAACAACTTCTGATGAGTTTAAAAGCTTAGAAATACAGTGAATCCCCAGTGCATTGCGACCTCTCCATTACAACCCCGCCCATTTGCGAGGGGAATTTCTTGCAGTTTGGCTTCAGCTGTTTGCGAGTCCAGCCGGCTGGTGCATGCGCGGTGCCTCTGCTTTGCCGAGGGGCAGTGCCGTGGTGCCTGTGGGGCGGGACTCACCCCGCCCTGCGGGGAGGAGGCTCGCAATTGTGGTACCATGCTCCCGTCCTTGACCCGGGAAACTGCCCCACGAAAGTGAGGCAAGCGAGGGGGGACAAGCGCTGTGTGCTGGGAGGGAGCAGCTGTGTCTGCCCTTTGGGGCTGTAGAGGCAGTGCTGCCTCTCCCGGGAAGTGTGGATGTTAAAGGGAAGGAAACTCCCGATTCTGACACAATCCACCCTCTCCAGGCACACCCCTTCCTCGCCGCGGAGGAATGGCGAGCATGCGTGGTGGCAGCAGCCAGGTTTCTGAGCCCCCTNTTTCTGAGCCTCCTCTGACTCGGGAGACCCCCACCACCCCGAGAATCTGTGGACCTCTCTGGGCCGCCGCAACTATGTGTTCACAGCACAAACCCCTGCGCCGCTTCCCCCTCCCCTGATGCTCGCGCTCCAGCACCCCAGCCCCACAGCCGGGGACGGCCGGGCATGGGCTGGGGCAAGGGAGGAGTGGCCCAGCCGCGGGGCGCCCGGACTGGCCTTGCGGGGCACCCGGACTGGGGTGCCCGGGCGTGAACACTGGGGGAGGGGGAAGAAGCACGGGGGTTTGCGCTGTGAGAACACAGTCGTGGTGGCCCAGAGAGGTCCACAGATTCTCGGAGTGGCGGGGGTCTCCGGAGTCAGAGGGGGCTCAGAAACGGTTCCCTTTGCTTCCCCGTGCTCAGCAAGTCCGAGGGGAGAAGCAGAAAAGTGCCCGCAGCACTGCAGAGTTCTGGGGGGTGGGGCAATGGGCATGGCCTGCATGTCTTCGTGAGTTTAGCTTTTTGCGAGGCCCCTGGGCTGTCCCTTTCCTCGCGAAGGACGGGGTATAACTTTTTCCAAAAAGGAAAATGTTCTGGGCTAATCATATCTACTCAATGAAGCTGCTAAAATCAGTATGTCTGTTGCTCAGTGAATTATGATTTATTCAGAAATCCAGACTGTGCCTCCCTTATCCATGTATATTGTCTTTTGGAGTTGTTCCTGTTTACAGCTGGTTTCCATTTCACAGAAGGAGAAAATGTCTGCACAGTCTTAAGAGGACTTCGTAGTCCAATGAATTTGTCACAAACCCTGTAGACTTTAGTCAGAGGACCCTGCCTTTCATAAACTTAATTAATCTCTTCACCTGTTGTGAGGGGCCAGATGTGACACAGTTCTTTCACCTTTTCGAGGAGACAGATCAGTTCCAACAGTTTCTACAGATGCACAGCAGATTTGTTTGTTTCTCATGCTGGTCACATACAGGAGAAGGCTCCTTTAAATAGGGCTGGCAGAAGTCCGTTCTGACCCTCACTGTGGGAGCAATTAACTCTATTATATAGATAACCAAGCTCATAGAAATGAGGTATGGGTACCATTACATGCCCCTGCAACATTTGTTTAATTGCTAAAGCACTTGTTTATGCACTGCTTTGTTGCAAGGAAATGTATTGAACTATAAAACAATGATCTGTCAGGTATAAAGCCTCCAACCTTGGGGGGATCATTATAGGGCTCAGATCAGAAGAATTTAAGAAACTTTGTCATATATCAAATGTCTGAGACCTAAGCTTCATTTTGCAGCTAGCTATAAGGCAGTTTTATGGACTGTCAGCATGAAAAGAGTATTTACATATTTTTTTATCAGCCAGTAATTGGTATTTTATCATTCGTGTTTTCTGTCTCTTTGTATTACACTATGTCACGTTGTTCATAAGAAACTGCAGCATTGTCATATTAACTGGCATTGCTGTGTTACCTCAGAGCATCTGATTTACTTCCTTATAGTTGTTTGGTAGAACACTGAAATTAATTAATTGTGTTCAAGCCAGTGGCATCTTTGATGTTTCTTATCTGGCAGATATATCAACAGAAAATTTTATGGCAGATATGAGTATGCAAATATGTAATGCAGTGGAGGTTTAGCAGGTCAATATTGTTCAAAAAAGGAATAGCATATGTTATTCATTATCATAGCTAAAACTAGCTACAGAATGAGTGAGTACCATACACAGGTAATGATGAAAAATGTTCAATACCATGTAGCCTTTTCCTATATATTTCTTTCCAAGCTAGCCTTGATTACCTTATGTCTCTTCCTGCAGACTTGAATATAGGCAGGGAAATCACCACTGAGGGCTACTGCTCAGAAATATATGGAAGTTCAAATACTTGTTGCGTGTTGTGACACTTCCATTTTGCAATAACTTCCGGAGACCAGTAGGAGAAAGTTGCACAGTCCTTTCAAAGTCATAGCCATTCTTCATCATTCTGCAGAATGAATTTTAGCAGGGTTTATTAAGTTTTAGCAGGGGATTGAAATTTTTGTACCCTAGATAAGAGCCATCTCTAGCTGAAGACTTATAAAATTAGAAGTTATTCATTCCTGGAAAAGTGTTCCGAATTTGCATCTTAAATTTTGTATGCAATAACCTACATATGTATTTATAATGAGGCAAACTTCTTTGCCTTACTTTTATTGAGATAGCCATATAATTTTAACTGGTGAAAGGCAAATAAAAACTGTATTTCTTTACGATTTTTGATTAACCTTTGTGGAGTTTAAGCTGCTGTACTCGAGCAATCTGTCCCCTCTTATGTGGCAGCTACATCTGCTTTGCCATAAGCTATTGTTCAACACTGACAGTTCTTATCTGTAGTTGTTATCTTTACTGTATGCTGCTTTTGTTATCATTTATTTAGATGCCAAAATTTTAAAAAGTGGGAAAATAGCATACTTTCTGTCCATATGAGCTTGCTAGAATAATTAAGACTCTGTAACTATGTTCAAGCTTCTGGAAATTTAAACATCAGCTTAAGTCTTAACAAATGGACTATTTTATTACGTGATTTTTTAAAGTACTGATTATTCTTGGAAAAGTTGAAGCAGAAGGTAATTCTACTGGGAATCTAAACTTTCCCTTATCAATGGTATTTATTTCTTTCACTCTTCTTAAGGCATTAGATCTGAATCCTGTCAGTGCCTGAGCTTTAAGTATAAATTACCATTTTCAAACTATCTAAAGACAGCTATTGATGCTAATGATCTTTAGAATGGAAGAAGGTGGTAAAGTCACTTATTGAGGAGGGTAAAATAGGAGAATAAATGTTTTAAATTATGGTATGTTGTGCTTTAGAATACGCTGGTTTGAAATCTAATTTGAAGACTCTGAACTGCTTGTTGAAACTCCAGCATACTTCTGAAACATCTGAATAATTTTCCATGTAGGTCTCTCACTCAAGTATTGATCCTAGCTTCCTCTGACACTTTGAAATCTAATGAGCTGACAGTCTCAGGTCTTGTAGATGCAGGAAATTTCTTCCCATATCTCATGATTTTCCAGCTTGTTTTTAAACTACCTATATCTATTTCTCATTTTAGGTCAGATGACCTTGGACTATCAAACTGTGCGCTGTTTTTGAGTTGCACAGTGACTCTCAGAACTTTCAGCATTGATGATAAGCTATTTTGCTCAGTGTGACTAACTTTCTTCAATTGTATATCTCCATTGTGCTGATATGAGCTTTAAAAATTAATTACAGACTTTCTTCAATCCAAAATATAAAAATTCACATACACAAGCCTGGTTCTGAATTTTTTACCATCTTTTTTTTTCCTCCATTCGCAGTATGGGGTTTTTCGGAATAAGTAAAACACTACAGAAATAGCAATAGTTGGTATAAGCTGTCAATGTGGGGCCGATAAATGATTCCAGATATTTTTTTACAGCTTGATATCTCAGAATGACTCATTCGAACACCTTTTGGGGGTAAAATGGTCACTGGGGAATACTATCACATGTACATGAACCTTTTCTGATTCTACAGACTTCTTGCTATGTTTTCATAACAACAACACAGACATTGAGTTGTCTTTGTTAGCAGAAATCTATTTCTGCTAGCTGGGAGCCTCTTGGACTTCATGACACCGGAGAGTTCTCTGACGAGGAAATTGGAGATTTTCCATTTGCTATAAAAGCTTCTGACTGGAGTGCTGCAGTTACAAGCCAAATCTCTAGACCTGCAGGCATGGTTTTGCAGCAGTAGAGCAACTTCTTCTCAGTGAGGTCATATCTGATCTGAATCACAGGGTCTTCCTTACACAGAAACAGACCTTTTTGGATCTGTTTCTTTCCTGTGTCATAGCAGAAGCTTCCAGAAACAGGTTGCTCTGTACACAAACCTGCTTCCCTCAGACTACTTATGACTGCAGTGAAGAAATTAAATGTTTAGGCTGATCTAGAGAAGTTGAGATGTGTTTTTTTTTTAAGTGGCACAGTCAGATAAAATGAGCAAATACACCTGAACAATAGATTTGGTTTTTTTCAAAAATAGTGCTATTTTGAGTTATTCTAGGAAAACCCACACATTATACTTTCATAGTTTGTTCTGAGGTAATTAATCAAGTATGACATGAGTAGTACTTCGCAAATTCTGCATGATTTGGTGGCCACAAAGGATAGATGAAATTAGATATTATTCTAGACATTTGTACAAGGCATTGCTGGTGAATGACATTTTAACCAATGATGTATTAGTGACCATTATTTTGGTTGACGTTCTATGATCAGTCAGGCCATAACCTGAACATATACTAACCAGGAAAACAGAACCTAGTTGTTCACTTGTTGCATTTTTTGACAGAGGGTTAGTAGGCCACCGACAATAAAGAATTTCACATACTGTTGTTTAGATATCAATAGCACAAATTTCACATCATAAGTGTGTGCAAGACTGTCCAGGCCAATGTGTGATCAGAACCTTTCTCCCAGGAGAGGATCCTCAGCACTGCTGCCTGCCAGAGTCAGTGTCCACGGTGGTGACAAAGCAGCCCTGCAGAGCAGGCATAGGGAAGTGAGCTCAGGGCGTGGCCCCTTTTCTGTGCTGCCAAAAATGCAATACTTGCTTAAATATCTTTGTGAAGGGATCATCGATGCTTTGATATGATTAAATTTCAAACTGAGTCAGGAAGTAATCTGTGACTGATATTTTGTTGTGTATTGATTGCTAACGTCTATTGATTCCTATAACTGTCCTTATGACAATCCATGTTTACACATTCTTAGAGCATGGGATTCTATTCAAATCATAACTATTGCTTTTTCAAGAATCACGCAGAATCACAGAATATTCTGAGTTGGAAGGGATCCACAAGGATTATTGAGTCCAACTCTTAAACAGCACCACTCCCTCCCTGGTGTGGATCGAACCCCCAGTCCCCTGCGTGAGAGGCGGGGACACTCACCACTATACTAAAGTGGATTTTTCTGATGTTCAGGGTTTTTTAACTCTAGACTTTAGTACCTTAACAACCAAGCTATCTTCTTTATGTGAGTAGGTATTTAAAGAATAGGTATTTCCGGAAGCTTGTATGTCTATAATCAGTTATCAAACTATTTCCTAATCATGACAATGAACATCAAACACAATATAAGCTGAAGAACTATAGCTGGTGTTCTGCTTGTTTCCTTGAGAGTCTTGAACATATATAGCTTAAAAAGAGGTCAATGCAATCATTTCTTCCTTCAAATGAATAGAAAATGGTGAACATTTTACTTTGGGATTTAATTTCCAGGTATGCTAAGAAAGCAATTCTAAATACCTGTAGTCACTGGCGCATTTTTATTTCTTTAGGCTAATTAAAAAAATTACTACATCTACCATGAAAAATACTGAGAAACATACAAATGTCCTTATTGACCTCTCTTATGTCTTTGTCTTGGCCTTGATGATTTCCCATTCACTAATGAGGAAAAAACAACCTTCAAAATGTTTGTCTATTAAGCTAGATCAACTGAACTAGGTTGTGTGTAAATTACGGAAGACTGAAACCTGCAACTACTGAGAAGTTAAAATTACTGGCAGAGCAATGTTGACTTTTGAAAAATTTACAAATAAAAACTCTATTTTTTTAATTGTTTTAATCTACACTAACAGATGGTAGAAAGATATATTTTCTCATAACTTTAAAGAATGTTTGTGTATTGTCACAGACCCTTAATAGAAAATAAAATTACCAAATATTCATAGAGAATTTTAAAAAATTAATTATCCCATTTCAAGTAAATACAGTGAACCCATGTTACTCGCGGGTTGTTGGGTCTGGCCCTCTTCCCATGAGTCTTGGAATCCGCGAAGATAGCAAACCCACTACGTAGTCAAGTATGCCATGCCCATAGCCACACCCCCTCCCCTAATAAGGTCTGGAGGACGGTCCTGAGAGCGGGGCTTGTCTCAGTCACCCGGGGGCTGCACAACATGGCTGTGCTCCGGAGAGGGAGGCGGGCTGCTGTGTTTGGCTGCAAGGCGAGTGGGGCGGGCGAGCTGCAGGTGCGGCCCCTGGGCTCTGCCAGGCCCCGGCCATGGGACCTGCCTGACTGTGGGCACAGAGGAGGAGGGGTGTGGCGACTACACTTCCCGATCCTCCACTGGGACTGGCTCGAGGAATGCCTTGAGAGGGTTCCACGCACCAGCCTCGGAAGAGGGTCGGAGGTGCAGTCCCAAAAACTGTTGCAGATCGGGGCTATGGCAGTGCCGCCGCAGGGCCACGTCTGCTGCCGGTGCGGGGCCGGGTCTGGCTGGCGCGGGGCCATGTCCACCGCCGGCACAGGGTGGCATCCATCCTGCGCCAGCCCCGGGACCTGCCTGACTGTGGGCACACAAATGGCACCGCAGGGGTGGGGGTGGGGAAGGTGCCCCCCCCGCTCTCACGTACAGACACACACAATGGCAGCCCTGTCACCCCACCTTGTAGCCCGGCCGAGGACAATTCCAGCTGTGCAAAAACACATTTACACTAAACGCATCCCGGCCGCGCTGCATTGGCTCCCAGCTGGGACCAATTTACATAATCCTGAGCAGACTGTGTTCGCGGTAGGTTCTGCGTGTTCTGCTCAGGTGCCAGGTCCCACAAGTCGCTGGAAAATCAGCAGCGACTAATCGGATCCCATAAATTACAAAACGTGGCTATGCAGAGGATCATTGTAATTAATTTTCTGACAACTTAATGTATTTTATTTATTAAAAAAATCTTACTCTTCATCAAGCTTAATTGAAAAAATATGTTTCTGGAAAATGATTCTGGGAAATTGTTACTGTTTGCTACTTCAAGGCTCCAAGTCCTTTTGCACCCAGAAAAAAAAAAAATAAAAATGCAAAAATTCCAACAGTCAGATGTCTGATTGTGCTGAGAGGATAAATTTCAGCATAAATCTGTCTTGCATGCCTTCTGTGTAATGTCTGGACCATATATGTAAGGAATTAATTATTTTTCCCAGACCTTTTGTACTTCTATCTTCTGCTCTTAAACTAAATAAGAAAATATATTGCAGAATAAATGTCCGATCCTAAAATATTTTCTTAAAGTTGTCACCTTATCTATGCAACAAGATTAATCATATAAATATATATGTTGTATATTCATTCATCTGTAAGAATACAAAAATCTTGACTGCTCTAGGCCTTGCTATGTAGAACAGAGTAGAAAGAAACCAAATTAATAAGATGATATTAACAAATCACTCAAATTCCACATGGTGAGTGTATCTAAGACTTTAAGCATTGTTATTTATTTCCCATTTCTACAACTAGCCAGTTCTAGAGTAGGAGGAAAGAAATTAATATCAAATCAAATTCTTACATTTTTATCTTCATTTTATTGATCCTAAATATGCTCAGTATATTTGGAGAATTAATTCTGTTAAGCAGAAAGGGATTTAGAAAGGCATTGGAAAAATCTCACCTGTTTTTACTAATGATTCATAGTCAGCATGAAGGTACTGAAACAATCGTAATATATATGAATATATATTACGTAATAGATATGAATATTTCTTGCACAAGAGGAAGAACAAGAGAGGTACTTGGCTTAAACTGTCATGACGTCATGGTATTTATTAGTGGAAGTATTTCACTTTATTTAAGACAGAGTAAAAGAAGTTGTTCTAAATTTTGAGTGTTTCTTTGTGGGAGCAAAAAGAGATGAGGAAGAAAATATATAGGGAACAGATATAAAAGAGAAAGAAAACACACAGGGAAGAAAAAAATCCTGGTTTTCACTGTTTAATAATCTGATATTAAGGTCTCAAACTTTCAAAGGTCACTTTCACACTTGACCATTCTTTGACTATTTTTAGAAGTGAGAGGCAGAAAATAAGAGCTGTAAATTTAATTTTATATAATACTTTCTTTTAAACTGAATTTTTTCTTTACAATATATTGGTCTGATCAATAAATATTCCATATTCAAGACATAGTGCAAATACAATGATGTACTTTAATCTCTTTCAAAAACCTCTGCTATTAACTGGTCTCGGTTACTGTGGAAGGGTCCTTTTGCACCCAGACCAGTGAAGCAATTTTATTAGAACCCTGCAATATAGAAGCAAGGTGAAAACTGATGTGCTTCACATTAGGTTACTTTTTGCATGCATTAATGTCTTCCCTGTCTCCTGATCATGATAAATTATAGCACAGAGATGCTTATTTAAAGGTTTTTAAGATGACAATGAAATAAACCAAATTCACATATTCACAGATTCACAGAATATTAAATACAGTTATATCCCCACATTTACGAGGAACAGGTCATGCCAGAGGTCTTGCAGAATGTCAAACTCGCAAAGACGTTCAGGTCATTAATATGCATGCAGGCCACGCCCATTGC
>WEKX01012583.1:15855-34043 GCA_013390025.1 Pitta sordida | reverse complement strand
CCTGCGCATGCATCGGCCAGGAAACACAGAATCACACAGAATCACACAGAAAATTATGAGTTGGAAGGGACCCACAAGGATCATCTAGTCCAACCCTCGCAGATCCCTGAAACTGAATTGTGAGAAATTTTCCTCACAAATGCATGGGGTCATAATGGAGAGGTTGCAATACAGAGGGAATAAACTGTATATTATGTAGGACTCATAAAGGTATATTCTGCCTAAATTGCCACCTTTTTTTCATCTATGACGAAGGAGCAAGATATGATATGTATTAAGATATTCTTGTGGGGACAAGATGTTCATATATGTGGACTTTTTGTTTCCTCTGAACCTGGGAAAAGTGCGAGCTGGCTGTTGAGGGGGTTCTATGCACATGTTCATATTGTTTAATAAACAGTATTATATGGATAGAAAGCTAACAGTTTTGGATAAGGATAGAAAGACAGCCTTTTTCCCCTTCTATCCATGAATCTGCCACATCGCTGAATCTGCAAAAGTGAAACTCTCTAGCTTTCAGTTTGTGCATAATACTGTTTCCAAACTTCATAAAGATATTTTATGGCCTGTTGAAGTGCTAAGATGCTAGAGTTCATGAAAAATGAAGTCTCTAAATAGATTGGAGCTATATCACTTGAGGAGTTTAAAAAAATATCTCTAAGAGCCACAGCTATTAGTGACAGTATCATGGTGAAATCTCACCCTTCTTATGATATAGTTCTGTTATAAAATAACCAAGCACATAGTGTCACTAATGATGAGAAGTTTCAACTCAGACACAAAATTATGGTATCTAAGTCCAGACTAGAGTCTTTTAAACTTACTTGATGTAACACAAAGAGTAGCAGCAAAGGCTTTCTCACTGCCTTGGTCCATACAAAGTGCAGGATGCAAAGTATGGTCATCCACCAGCATAAATTCACCAAAGCAGGAGCTGTAATAGCCCTATACTTTCTATTGGTCCCACTCAGGCATTTATGAGCTTTGCTTTACCAATAGTGGCTTTGCACGAACAAGCAATGAGTTGTATTAGAAAGATATGCTCAAAAGGTCAAATCACCAAAAGGCAAAATCTTGGATTAGCTTCTGAAATTTCCTTGTTATGCAATCATGTGAGCATCAGGACTTCCTCAAGGAAGGGATAAAAAAGAACATTTGGGGAGCAAGTACTATGACAGTCCCAGTATATTGCACCTTAAGTGCTGTAAAACCTCACTAGTAATATCTTTGTTGCTATTTCACAGTTTCATAACCTCATGTCCCACCAGTCCAAGTCATAGAGCACTGATTTCTGCCCCTCCATCCCGTAGATGCATGTTTCCAATATACGTATAACCAGAACGCCAACTACATAGGAAGTTTATCTAGAGTTCACCTCTTCAGGAATGTACACACAACAAAGCAAAAATTTATCTGTTCACGTATTTTCATTCAAAGTATTTTTTTGTTCAAGTCCTTTGTTGAACTGGTTGATTGTGGTGGGCTGACTTCGACTGGTTTTAAGGTCCCCATAAACAGGCTATGTCAGTCTCTCTCCATCAAGAGGACAGGGGAAAAAAGTATGATGAAAAGCTTGTTGAGATAAGGAAAAGGAGATCACTCAGGAATCACTATTACAGGCAAAGGAGGCTTGACGTGGGGAAGAGTAAAGTAACATATTAATAACAATTAATAATGTAGTAGAATAATGAGAAATATGAAAAAAATAAAACCACCATACCTTTACTCTCTCCTTCTCATCCATCTTGGGGTCACTGGACCTATTCTCTCTTGAATATAGGAGCAGTTTCCGGTGCCTTCTCACAAAAGCCATCCTTGCAGTCCCCTCCCATGACCAAATAATTGCCACTTAAACACAATACACTGACCCAAGAAATTATAATTGGGACAATAGACAATTATTTTCAGTAAAATAATAATAAAAAAAGCCTAAAATGGCATTCCATAAGCTTTCCAGTTTGGAAGATCATTTAAATTTAACATTAAATTAAGTCATTATGATTTTTGATTTTGCCAAGGTACTGGAACTATGAAACATTTTTTGAATATCGTTCCACTCCTATCCCAATTAGATAAGTAGCTCAGTCCAGGATAAATAGCTGTCTATTCTCCCAGCATCCTTCATGTTAGGTTTGTGTAGCAACCCAACAAAAAAATAAACGTGTTTAAGTTCTGGAGAGTCAACCGGAAAGTGTTTGCATTACTCTGAACAACAAAATTACACTTCCTTTTCTTTCACACTGTCTTAAAACTCGTTGCTGCTAAGTTCAGCTGAGGAAGAGTGAAAATTCTGCATAAGGTGTTGGCTGTGACAGAAGTTCATCTAAACATGTGAGCTCTTCATACTCTCCCTGTTACAAGCTGATCTTCCAAAAACCATGACGGCCTAAATGAACATTGTCAGTGTACACTAGTCCTTGAAAATACCAGCTCATAGGATGGTAAAGCCTTCAAGAGCAGCATAACTTGAGGGGCAATAGAGTTCAAAGAAAACTTAAACCACAGGATCTTCCGAGTTGGAAGGGAGCCACATTGATCATCTAGTCCAACTCCAAATCTGAAGGCCTTTCAGACAGCTTCCAAAGGCTTGTGATAGCTGTAGTCAAGTTGGAGTCAGCCTCTTTTCCCAGGCAACAAGCAACAGGATGAGAGGAAATGGCCTCATTTTGCACCAGAGGAGCTTTAGATTGAATGTTAGAAAAAAATCTGCACTGAAGGGGTAGTTAAGCATTGGAACAGGCTGCTCAGGGAAGTATTGGACTCAATGATCTTGAAGGTCTTTCCAATTTTAATGACTCCATGATTTGAAAATTTTGATTTTTTTTTTCTTTTATCTTGGCTCATAACCTAAACTGGAGTAATAGTTATGAGGCAGACTTTTTTGATGATAGATCAAGGAGAAGCAAACAATGAGGTTATTTTGGTCATGTTTGTGTTTTCTGTCTCAAATTCAAAAATCTTATTTCCTCTTTTGTTTCTGGCTGCCTAGACTGTGGGCTGGAAACATCTATGTATGATAGAATCTGTCCGTAATTGGTTTTTCCCTTACCTGAAGAGAAATAAAATTTTTCTTCAACTTCAAAATTTTGAACATGCTTGTATGAAGCTACATGCAGTTCTTTTGACATCCATTTTTCTCTTTAGTGAGCAGAAGTTCCCTGCTTTTCTTCTACATGCTCTCCTCTTCGGGTTTAAAATCTACTTCCTTCCTATGTATTAAGCCTGCTTTCTTATTACACTGGATTTTTGTGTGAGAATTTTTTTCCCCATTTCCCCACTTTTAATTACTATTTTAACAGTATTATTATATTGAAATGGAAGGCAATTATTCTGCTGTTTTCTATTAACTCATTCCTTAAAAAGATTTCAGCTCTTCCAAATTGGATTTAAAAAAAAGAAAGCTATATAAGCTGTCATCCTTCCAGATATTTGGTGATTTTGCAGGATTAGGGATACGCTTATCTAATGAATGGGGTTTTCTTTCCTTAAAACTCTCTGATTCAGCAGTTCAAAACTTGCCTGGAAATAGCTTCAATTAGCCAATGTTGAAAAGATGATAACTACACTTCATATACCACTGATATAATCATCACAAATGCCCTTTTCCATGATTCTGCTTCTTGTGCTTGTGCTTTTCCACTTCATAGCTGTAAAGGTCTTCATTTACAATAGTGTTGTAATGATATTTGAGAAACTACCTGCTTTAAATTTGTCTTCTTATTTCTTAACTTTGCCAGCTGCTAGTAAGCACAAGCCAGGCTTGTCTTAACCTAGGTCTGAAATAGAGAAGAAAATCAAGAAACATTAACACTGACAGTAAATGGGTATTTAATCATTTGTTATAATGTTGAGGCATACTACAGTAGTCAGTATAATGCTCATTATCCAGTGTAGAGAGTGATTTGTATTCATTAATATAATCACAGGTTCATATTCCAATATCTCCGTCATCTGGGAAAGTTAATGTACAAAGGAAACAATAAAAAATACTTAGAAGGGCTTTGGTGAGAAATAAAAATTAAGTCTACCGTGGCTGAAATCAGCCAGGGTAGAGTTAATTTTCTCCTTAGTAACTGACATAATACTGGTTTTTGAATTTAGGATGAGAATTTTTTTGATAATGCCCTGATGCTTTGGTTGATACTGAGCAGTGCTTACTCTAAGTCAAGTGCTTATCAGTTTCCTGGGCTTTGTGAGTGAACAGATGCACAATAAACCAGGAGGGAACGCAGCCAGGACCGCTGAGCTGAACTGGCCAAAAGGATATTCCATATCACAGAACATCATATTCAGTATATACATTGGGAGAAGTTGTCCAGGAAGGTAAATTGCTGCTTGGGAATGGTCTGGGCATGGATCATCTCTCTCTCCCCTAATTTTTATTATTATTATTATCATCATCTTTAGTATATTCTACTTTGTTTCAATTATTAAACTGATCTTACCTCAACCCATGAGTCCTTTTTCCTCCCCTGATTCTCCTCTCCATTCCACTGCAGTAGGAGGACAATGAATGAGCAGCTGTGTGGTATTTAGTTGCCAGCTGGGATTAAACTGTGAAAATTACCTGCAGTACTGTAACATTAGTAATCACTATCTATTATTAAATTCTTATGATTAAAGTAAGAAACTAGTTATCATAGAAGGAGAGGTGGAGTAGTCTTGAAGAAATAAATACAAGACAAAGTGCTGGAACCAGCAGAGTGTCGCAGTTCTCATTAGCTACCAACAGAGTCAGCAGTACAGAAAGACTGGGCCATCATGGCAAGGATGTCTTTTCTTTCCTGACTCCAGCTTTTCGCTTATCCTCATCATCCTCAACAGCACTACCTCTCCACCTTTAGTTGGGGAGCAAGGGAAAGGAGCAACATCTAATGACCTTGATACATTTCCACGTGCTTTCTTTGGAGATAAGAACAGACCTTATAAAGTTCACATGTGCATATTAAGCCAATAACCATCTGCTGCAATTATGAACACTGCAGTTGTTAAGTTTAGCATTTGGAGAGGAGGTCTGAAGGTCAGCTGCACCTCAGCTCTAGTGTAGCATCTTAGGTTAACTTGAATAAGTGAAAAATAACAGCAATATATGACCAGCTAAGTTTTAAAGTGGGGCAGCACGTGGACTATTTAAGATCATAAATAACACAAGAGGATGTTCGTATTTTGGATACAAGAAGAATCGGAACATTCTTAATATCCTTGGGATGCTGGACTAACACCTTGATAGTTTGTGTTTTGATTTTTCCCCCTTTTTAAATTGTGATGCTTAAAAAAGAGTAAACCTATACCTTAGCTTGTATTTGCTCTGTTTTGAGCAGAACTGAATTATTTAGTTGGTTTTCGGAACCTGTGACTTCCTCTCCTGCATGAGGAGATGGAAAACAAGAAGTAGCAAGTATTCCTGATGTGGTATGGGAGCAACCAGCTGTCCTGAATACGAATGCTAGTTTTGTAAACTCTGGGTGTTTATCAATCATATTCTAGAATTCTGTGAAATCACACACCTAGGTAATTCTGTTGGTTTCAAATACTGTATTTGTTTTCTTTGTTTAGTTGCTCATTGCCTGGATTCTAATGAATTTTTGTGACATTTCAACTCTGAGAGGCTACTGAATGTTTTTTCCAGAAACTGTAATTATGATAATGATGTACATGCTTTATGAGAATGTTTCAGTTATTTAGATTAAAAGTATATTGACAATTAGAAATTAAAGTAATCTTCCTGTAGAAATTCCCTGTTGATCCAGGGTTTGCTTTGTTCAAGCTGAATGTTTAGTGTATCCACGCAGTTTTGGTCAATTAAGGGAAAGTGAATCTATCTCCATCACAACCTGATAAACACTTTGTTTAAAATGCTCTGTGCTCTTGTGAGCAGATCATCAAAATCTGGACATGGAGCTCTGGGACTCAGGGTGACGGTGAAAAGTATTGTAAGTCCCAACAAGTAAAAGAATGATTCACAGTATCACAGTATAGACAAGGCTGGAGAGGACCTTGAAGATCATCTAGTCCAACCTATAATCTGACTAACCTATCCTCTACATCTAGATCATATCACTCAACAACTCATCCAGCCTACCCTTAAACACTTCCAGGGTTGGCAAGTCAACCACCTTTGCGGACAACCCATTCCAAATCCAGATCGCTCTTTCATTAAAAAACCTTTTCCTAATATCAAGCCTAAACTTTCCCTGCTGAAGCTTGAGACAATGACCTCTCGTCCTCTCCCCAGACATCCAGCTGGCAGCCAGTCATGAGACTACGGGAACTGCCATCTTCCCCTGGAGTTTCTAAGACTTGAAAATAGTTTTGACATGATGTCAAGGAGTGCAGAAAGGCAGAGAACATGAAGGAACAGCCTCACTTATAATTTGTAGGCAATGCTTCTTTTATGGAATGGAATATTTAGAAATTAGCAATAACTTTTTCAAAGTATTGTTAAAAGTGCTGAACTTCACTGGAACATGTTTTGACTGAAAATGTTTTTTTTTTTAACTTTTTTTTTCTCTGGGAGGTAGAGGAAGATCTGAGGAAAAGAGGGGTTTTTTGAATTTTTACCCCAACCCTGCTGATGCCCGTTGAACCTGAAGTCAGTTCCCAATTTCATAAATCAGGACAATTACAGATTGTTAATAGCTTCAAGGTATTCTTATTATATGAGTTTGCTACTTCATTTTCTGATGAGCGTGATTCCACATATGTTTCTTGTTTGCTTCTATTTACTTACTTATGGAACTCTGTAAGTATGACTCAATGTGCAGTGTTTTATCCGAGACTTAGAGAACTTTGGAGACTTCGAAATTAATGTATTTCTAAGAAATACACTTCTGGACACTTGGTTCAATTCAGCTCAATGAAATGAGTTACTAAACTGTCCCATATGCCTTCAAATCCCTAAATCGATCTTAAATTTCTGATTATGTATAAAGCACACCTGAAATGCAAAATAAGAAAATGCATTCAGAAATACTATTTTTATGATGTTTCTTTAGCACTAACATGTACGTCCAGCAGGTTTATATCTTCATAAATGATTCTGTATGTTTTCAAGAAGTTACCTTTTTCAAAAATAAATCCCAAACACAACCCCCCTTGAAATTTAAATACTTGACACTTCTGCACATTTTCAAAAGTTCTTTTCAAACAATGATTGAAAGAGACTACAGACATTCATCTGTGTTATTTTATGTTTACAAATTTATTCCATTTTCAGTGGGTTCTGTTATGGTCATTATAGGTTTTAAATCTTATTTCTGATGTGAAGGGTAAATGACATAATCAAACTCTAATTTATATGGATATAACTTAAAAAATATTTATTAGTTTATCAAAAAATATTTCTTAGTTTATTAACACTGATCCTGTGGGTCTCTTCCAACTCAGAAGAACCGGTGAACATTGAGTATTTTAGGGCTTTTGTAATGGATTGAAACTGTCATAAGCTATAGCAAAACCTTCCTAATAATTATTTTCAGTTCTTAAGATTTCAGTACTGGCTTCTTTATTGAATATTCATTTCTGTCTTAGCTGAGGTTTTTATGCTGATCTCAAGGGAACAAAGCTTTCACACCATTATTTCTTTGTTTTTATTTCTTTCGGTATAAATATTTAGGGCCTAATGCCAAAATAATACTCTGTGAATGTTTATTTATATGCTTTACTCAGCTGATCTCTCCCACTTCCTAAATAATCCTTAAAAAAAAAATCCACCTGTATTTGGATCCAAATAAGATTAAATTATATCCAAAAAAGATTAAATTAGAAAACAAATGTTAATGTACACAAGTAATGAATATTACTCTGATATTCCACGCTTAATATTAAATAGAGACTTAGGTTATCTGGAGCTGAGAAGAGGAAAAGTGGGTTTAGTCTGTCTACTTACAGGCATTAGAAATTGTTATAGATATTAATCTCCTAGTAATTGTAACAAATTTCTGCAATCCTCACTGGTACACGGCTGATTCATGTGAGTACCTGAGAGCATATGGTGCAAATAGTTACACAATTTTCCAGAAAAGCAAGCTACTTCATTGATTATAAATGCACTATTGCACTCTAAATTAATTACTATCTGTGTTAACCAATACATGTGTGTGTACTGAAGCTGGGAGATTGTGAATTTTAACAGTTCTAAGAATGTGGTATTTATTCTGCTGGGGTAGAAGAGATGACTTTATTTAAGTCTTTTTTTTTTAAGGAAAGCAAAAGGGAGTCAGCTGAAATAATGAAATGAACTATTTGTACATTCTTGGTCTGTGCTTAATGGTAAATTTAGCTCACTGAATTGTTTCTGAAAGATTGAAGCTCTTTCAAATCCTTAAGTAGCCTGGGAGTAACAATCATTGTTAGAATAGTTAAAAAGGTAACAGACTTGAAACTTATTCCGTAATATTTATGCTTCTCTGCTACTTTGTGATTCTGTTAGTATCACATGAATGACACCTTACCCTTCCTGAAATGCCCATTTTGCACTTCTCGAAGTGTTACACATGCTCTGAGAGGAGAAATCCACATGTGCCTTTTAGCTGTGACTTCAGTGATGTCTGCAATGTGGGATTTCAGGGTTGTCCTCTTCATAAACAGATTGATTTCTTCAAAGCCCCTGGTACCTTCTGCTCTCTGATTCTGACTGAAATGCTTTCCTATTGCACAATTTAAATAATAATGGTGATGACCATGACCTGACTTCACTTCAACACTCAAAAAACTATGTATTTTCAAACTGTGAAACTTTAAATTGCTACTTTACCTAAAGTTTCAAGTTGAAGATGTTTCCTTTCAGCTATGAGAAATAAAAAATCAGTAAGGTTTCCGGTTAAAAATCTGTAATTTTCAGTGGTTCATGAAGGGTTCATGAAGGTTCAGTAATTCAAATGACATAATTTTCTAATAAACTGTGTATCTAATATTCTGTGATATGAATATTTTTGTGTAACAAACTTCCCACATTTTTTTTTCTAGACCTGCCAGAGGCAATGATCTGAGCCTTGTAAGGTAGTATCTTTTTCAGGTTATTCAATCCAGTACTTGATCTCTATGCAAAATTAAGCTCATCTTCTAATAATAGGAACTCTTTTGCTATTCTCTTCTAAATCTACTTTAAGAGCTATTATTATGAGCTTTGAAGTGTCCACTGGAGACAGAGTTCTGAGGTTATGGTCAAGGACAAGTAGACAATCTATCATTTTCAAAACTTCTGGTAGGTCAAGTTGTATACAAGTGCTTTTTTTCTTCGGGGAAGACATCTGAAGTTTTTTCCTCTTAGCAAAAATGAGCTAGCAATATAGAAGAATAAGTTGTCTGGTGTTTTTAGAATAATCTAAGTCCATAAATAAAAGCATAATTACCCTCTGTTCATCTTTGATCACTTAGCTAGGAAAAATATTTGGATTTTTCTTCCTTTTTCTTTTTTTTCCTGTCAGCAGTCAGTGCTGCAGACAGCTATTATAACACTTGTCTCCAGAAGCTTTCACACCATGGTGTTTGCCTATACTAGACATGCTATATTAGATACAAGACTACTATCTCTGCCTACAAGCCTTACTGTCTTGTAGACTGCTTCCTTGATTTATGCTGAACTGGCTCCTCTGAAAATAGCTTGCTTGTGCAAGCTTTGACCTACTCTGGAATGTTCTCAATATAAAAGCAAGGCAGAGATACGATAAGAAGTTGTATAATGGTAATGTTAATGTTGCCTATTTCTGTCAAGTTTGTGCTAAACCTAACACGGGAAGCCATAGGTGCTGTGGAGACAAGTGGCCTCTAAAATATATGGCTACAGCAGCATACCAAACTGCTGAATTGTTGTACGTGTCTGTGGCTCAAAGCTATTCAAGGCTCTTCTTGTGAATTTTGTGTTGGTTTTGTTAAACTCTTTGAAATAAGATTTTTATCAAAACTCCCTAACACAGGAACCTTGATAGTTCTGCTCCTGTTAGTAGGTGAAAACTTCTGGTAAAGTCAATGGAGAACAGTTCTCCCTTTATGGGCACGTGCTTTTCTACCTGCTAAGATTTTAACTGCAATTCCATCTTTTCTTTTATAAAATAAACAAAAAAACTGCTCTAAAAACTAAAACAAACCTTACTTTTTTGAAGTTTCACCGTATCATTTTGCTTATAGAATTTTACTAGAACAATGTGAATTTGAGGGTTTAATGAATAAGGTTACAGTTATTATTGCATTTGGAAGCCTTACTAACTTCATTTCTGTGACTGCTCTGCATTTAATGTAAGTATATGATACAAATATTTACTTTCTAAAACCTGAAGAGAGCTGTGAAATCATACTATAATCAGACTTTAGAAGAATAAATTTGTGTCTATTTTCTGTGTTCATCCATTTTGAAATAAAGCAACTATAAAAAAGTGTTGAAAGAGAACATTTCAAAGAAGTATACTGAGCTTTCCTGCTGTGTCTGATACATCTGCATGTTGTCACTAGAAAATGGTTACACAACGACTTTTGAAAGATATTAATTTAGGCAAATAAATGTTCAGTCAAATGTTGAACGTGAGAAAGTAGATGCCAATCTTTGAAGCAATGTTGCCATCATGATGTTTTAAATAATAACAATGGCTGAGTTTGGAGTTAGCTTTAGGTGTATCCTCAAGCAAATCAGTGTCTATCACAAAATAACAGGGACTGAAATCTTCATGAAGCTTTTCTGTTTCTTTTCTGCCAATTAAAATATAAATAGTGGATAAATAGGTGTATTATGTTTATACAGAATTTGAAAGCCAAAGAAATAAAGTTTTATGTGGAATATCTATGAATCTCTACTTCTAAATACAACAGATCTCAATCGATTAAGGTTTTAAAAGCAGTCTAGAAAAGGATACAGTTACAGTGCTGCAAGGGATGTAAAGTTAGAAACTCCAGACTTTTTGTATAACAAGCATAGCATTCTGATGCTGAGAACATGAAAAATATTGAGACAATGAATGGCTTGAAGGTATGGGGTTAATTTCTAGACCGCTTAGTGAGTATAGCCTTCTCAATTTTTTTTCAGAGCAAATCATTGTGGAAAAAAGAATGATACTTTAGGCTAAAGTATCATTCAAGAAGTAAATATACAAAGTAACAATAGTATGAAGAGCAATGTTTAGCTAGAGATTAAAAAGCTAGTGTGCTTCATAGCTGAAAAGCTCGGTCATAATGTGTGTGTACTAACTCAAAAGTATAAGCACTGAAGAATAACAAAAGTAAGTATGCTTTACCTTCAATATAGGAAAGTAAATTGAGCAGCTTTATCTAGACAACTAGAGAAAATATTTTGTTGAATTTTACATTATATGCAGTATGTATTTATACTAAAAATGTTTTACTTTAACAATCTGGATTCTGATCTACTAGATACAGCTTTAATACTTGGTGTCACGTTTAGGTGTGCCCTCCCTCTCATCCCCTTCAAGGTTATAATGCCATCCTTTATTTTACACCTTAAGGGCAAATTCTGCCTTCAAAACATATACTGGACTCCAGCTGCTGAAGTGTCTCTAGAGCCATAATTTCTGCCTTAAGTGTTTATTATTTCAGTTGTAATCATATGGCTAAGTTTAGTCCAGGAGGGGACTTCAGGAATACAGATTTTTTTTAAAGTGTGTTTCTAAAAGTGCCTTCAATTGTTCATTTCATTATTTTGCTGGGCTGGAGGATGTATTAGATGTGACATGTTGCAGTTTTAGATGAAGAATAAAGTGTGGCAACAACTAGAAAATATTTCTATTTTCTGTAGAAAATATTTCTACAGAAACTTTGGGAGTCTGACAATGCATCTTAAAATCTGCAATCAAAGACTGTCCTCATGGCAGCTAGTCCCCATGGTAACATGGGACGCAAGCCGGGAACAGCACGGCAGCACGGTGCCAGCTTGGTGACGCAGAAGTGAGCAGCAAAGGGAAGTTCCCTTTTTTCACAAAGGGAACATGGCAGGACTGCCCAGACATGACAGGGACTCTCTCCCCTGCATTCCCTGCTGCCGTGCCTTGCGAGGCTGCCCATGTCTGGGAGGGAACACAGCGGAGGCGTCAGAAGTACAGGCTGCGCTTTGGCCAGGCCACCCGCCTGGTCCTGTGGCACTGGAGAGGACAGCAAGCCCTTCACCCATGCAGCCTGCCCCTCTCTGCTCCCGTGTGGAGAGGGCTGCACTGGCAGAGTGCTCCCTCTCTGCCCCGAGCACCACGGGCAGAGCAGTGCCCCAGTGTCCCAAGGGGCACGACGTGGCGAGCAGGGGCTAATTTGGATATTCCTGACTGTCTACTTCGAATTTTCATGAGTGTCAGTTTGCACAGGCACAGCGGTGAGTTCCCTGTGAAATGGACCTTTCCCAGCTGCAGAAAAATCAGGCCGCGAAGAGGTGAATCTGTGAATGAGGAACAGTGAAGTAGAGAAGGTTGACTGTATTTAAATCTCAAGAAGTTAATTTGTGCTCCTTTTATCTGACTTCTATTCTTCTTTCCTTTATAACTATGTGTAGTGTATAATTTCAAGACTTGGTACAGGGTAACTAAAGGTCTCTATCTCCAAAATATTTCCATCCCCTTCAAAGAAGAATGTGGTTTTCTTTTGTTCCCCTTCCCGCTCCCAGAAGGCAATGGGACAAAACAATCTTAGAGCAATGTAATCACGTTTCATATACCCAAAGCTCTGGGGTCTTCAAACACCCAAAGAGATCAGGTTTATTCTCAATGGAAGGATGAGCTCCTTATCACCTGAGGTTTGCATATTTATATAAACACAGTTAAAAATGTGGGAAGAGATGAGAAGATGGTTACCAATATACTTGTGTGGTCAGTGGCTGGAATATCATTTAAAGACTCATTAGGAATTGAGATAGATGATTTTATTATTGTGATATTTTGCTTTAATTGTGGTGACATAAGAATGTGGTAAGAGATCCTGTGGTTTTAACATGAAATTTTGCTCAGTTCCACATCAGGTTAGAACCAAAAACTGCTGGGCTGGCGGTGTGGAAAAGGAAAGGAAGAAATATTTATTGTTCATCCTTAATATATCTCAAAGTTCAGTATGATATTTGAATAAAAGTTTCAAAGTTCAATTTGATATTTTAATAAAGGTTACAGCTGTGTATTAAATGATAGTGTATAAAACACTTAGGAACATTATTTAAGAAGAAACATTTCCTCTATTTTTGCCCTCTTTAGCTGCTCTATAGAACAATGCATCTAGAGTGCAATAAACCATAGTAATTTGATGATTTCCAGGATTAAGAGAGACCAAAGACAACAGAACAATTACAGGACAGTATCTTGCCAGCAGGACCAGACTGGATGCAGAGGCATAAGTCAAGCCTAACCCAGGTCTGTTGAAGTCACAGGGGTAGAACGAGAACTAAAGCGCGTATATTTCCACACTCTGGAGTATTTCTATATTTAACTTGTTTCTGCTCAGATGGTTAGAACAAAAAAAAATCTTGACTTTGGTGGATTTTTATTCATATGTACATGTCAGGGTTCTTTAAGTGTACATGTAATGCCTTTTTAAACTTTTTTCAGCATATTACTTATCCAAATTTCAATTGCAAGTCAATGTTTCTTCCTAGTGCATCCAAAGCTCACTATTAATAAATAACTTAAATTGGGAGGAAATAGATATTGATTAGAAATATGCTGTGACATAGCTGTCAAGTATGAAATCTGCTATCGCTTGATTGAAGTGAAACTAATTTCACTTGTGGAAATTAAATGAAGATAGAGACTGATTAAATCCTCATAGTTGTAGAATAGGAAGATGTAGATTTTAGGTAGTAGAAACATCAATTCCTAGAAATATGGAAAACTTGATAATGAGGAAACAACTGCCAAGAAAGAGGAAATATGAAATACTAGTGAAATTAGTACCCTGCCTCCACTTGTTCAAGGCCAGCCTTGCAAGATATGTCCCTGGGAACAGCCTTATTCCCACTAATTTCAGTGAAACAGCCCATGACTCCAGGACTCAGATCTTAGGAAGAAGTTCTTTGATCAAGAAGTTTCAGAAGTTTTTATGAGATCAAAGTGGAAAAGCCTTAACCCATCTGTGTGATATGCATTTTGAATAAAAATACCCTAATTCTTCTAGTGACAGCAAAAAGAGAAGGTAGGATGAAGTGAGGAAATTAATAAAAAACAAAGCAGGGAGATCCAAGTTTCTTGAAGAATATTAGCTCTTATAGTGTCCATTTGACATCAAAAAAAGAAGGTTATAAATCATTCCATGGAAGGATTACATAAATTGAAAGTGCAGTGAGAATAAATGCTTGACTTTTATAGCATCACAAATGCCAAAAATTTTCCAATGAGCAGAATTAGTAAAGATACGATCACAAATTTAAACTGTCAGGCCGCTAAACCTTGTTTCTGTACATTAGCCTTAACCTAATCCTTTATTAAGTCTGCCTTGCTACTGTGTTTTCGAGCAGAGAGCAAAATTTTGGTGGTTAGAAAATGGAGTTTGAATTCACAACGCTCCTTGAGGATGTGCATGGCAATATGGAAGTCCAAACAAAAATTATAGTTTAGTTCACAGTCCTAAATCTAGTTTATTATTTGCCACATCTTGCTAAAGGGAAATTTCAGTAACCATTTGTCTTGGTACACAGTATTGATCACAATATTTTTTTTAGCAAGACGGAAGAAAAATGGTGTGAATTCAAAGTTCCTTTTCTCTATGAATAATAACAGTCTAGACAAAACCATGTGCATTCTGAAAGTGTAATGCATATATTATATATATATATATAATCACAGATTCACAGAATATTCTGAGTTGGAAGGGACGCGCAAGGAACATCAAGTCCAACTCCAAAGCTAATGCTCATACAGGGATCGAACTGAAAACTCCAGTCCTGTGGACATAATCTAATTCCCTGTCCCATCATCCCATTATGTAGACCACGTCAATGGGTTCCTCATTCAGTCTTTTCTTAAACACCTTCAGGGATGGTGATTCCACCACCTCCCTGGGCACACCATTCCACTGAGGGATCACTCTCTGTGATCTGTGAAAAACCTCTTCCTAACATCCAGTCTAAACCTCCCCTAGCATAGCTTAAGGCCATGTCCTCTTGTTCTGGTTCTGGCAGCCTGAGAGAAGAGATTCACACCCACCCAACTCCGACCTCCCTTCAGGTAGCTGTAAACCGCAATGAGGCCACCTCTGAGACTTCTCTTCCCCAGGCTGAACAATCTCAGCTCCCACAGTCGCTCCCCATAGGGCTTGTCCTCCAGTCCTTTCACCATCCTTGTCGCCCTTCTCTAGACCCTCTCAAGCAGCTCAACATCCTTCTTAAACTGGGGAGCCCAGAACTGGACACAGTACTTGAGATGTGGTCTGACCAGTGCCATGTATACGGGTAGAATGACTACCCTAGTCCTACTGACCACATTATTCCTCATACAGGCCAGGATGCCATTTGCCCTCTTAGCCACCTGGGCACACTGCTGGCTCATATGCAGTTCGGCATTTGCCCCCAACTTAGTATTATCTGCAAACATTCTAATGGTGGACTCAATTCCCCTGTCCATGTCATCAATAAAGATATTAAACAGTACCGGGCCTAACACTGTCTCCTTGTGGGACTCCACTAGTGACCGGTCGCCAGCTGGATGTGGCACCATTTACCAACTCTCTCTGGACTTGTCCATCCAACCAATTCCTAACCCAACACAGAATTCTCCCATCTAATCCACGGTCTGAGAGGTTCTTCTGAATCTTACCATGGCATACCGTGTCAATGGCATTACTAAGATCCAAGTACACATCATCCACAGCATTTTTATTGTCAACCAGATGAGTCACCAGTTCATAAAATGACATCAGGTTGGTCAGGCAGGATCTACCTCTCCTGAATCCATGTTGACTAGAACTGATGCCATTGTTATTTTGCAGGTGCTGCATAATAGCGCTTAGGATAATCTGTTCCATGACTTTACCCGGAACTGAGGTCAGGCTGACAGGTCTACAATTACCAGGATCATCTTTCCTGCCCTTCTTGTGGATGGGTGTCACATTAGCCAATTTCCACTCTTCCAGTATGTCACTGGTAAGCCAGGACTGTTGGTAAATTATGGAGAGTGTCTTAGTGAGTTCATCTGCCAGCTCTTTCATCACCCTAGGGTAGTTCCCATCTGGTCCCACGGACTTGTGAGGATCTAAGCAGCTCAGCAAGTCTCTAACTATCTCCTCCTGAATTACAGAGTTGTTATACTGAACCCCTACCCCTTCCCCAGTTCAGAAGACCAGTTGTCCTGCGGGCAATCTGTCTTACTGTTAAAAACAGAGGCAAAGTAGCCATTAAGTATCTCAGCCTTTTTCTCATCTCTAGTTACTATATTCCCCTCTGCATCCAATAGGGAGTGAAGATTGTTGCAGCCTTTCCTTTTGCTGTTGATGCATTTATAAAAACACTTCTTGTTACCCTTAAGAGAAATGGCTAGTTTGAGTGTCATCTGGGCTTTTGCCTCTCTAATTTTCCTCCTACACGGCTTGACAACTTCCTTAAACACACCCTGACTTACCTCTCCTATTTTCGAAAGGCGATACATTGTCTTTTTTCCACCTAGTTCTTTCAGGAGCTCCTTGCCCATCCAGGCCAGTCTTTTATCCCTCTGACTTGTCTTTTGACATATTGAGACTGCCTTCTCCTGCGCCTTCATGAACTCATTCTTAAAGTATGTCCAGCCTTCCTGGACCCCCCTTGCTGTTAAGGATTGTTTCCCATGGTACTCTCCTAATTATACCCTTAAATAGTACAAAAGCTGCGCTCCAGAAGTCCAGCGTGGAGGTTCTGTGTTTGCCCTTTCTTGTCATGCTGTCAATTGAATACTCTGTTATCTCGTGGTCACTTGATAAGTGTTGCAGGGCAGCAGAAATGCTTGCCTGAAGCTCCAGATGGTGAAAGAAAACTTTACATTGATACTTAATCAACTATTATTTATTAATATTATTTATTATTATATCTGGTATTAACATAATATTTATAATATTTGAAGCTCTAGAGTTTCTGTATCGGAGTAGTGATTTCCTTCACTACAGCATTCTTCTACCAGTTTTCACAAGTGAAATCCTAATGCATAATACTTGAGGGTCCTTGATCTATGCTGCAATAATGCAAGGACATTAGTAGAATCTGGTTTCAACTCTGTGATATACTCTTGAGTATGTGCATGTACAAAAACTTTGAGGAAAATAAGAGGCCATGAATAATGTGAAATCTGTGACAATAAGACATGAAGTCGCTTGGTCTGTTAAGCCTGGAGATGAGGACACTGAGAGGAGACCTCATTGTGTTCTTCAACATCCTCAAGAGAGGAAGCAGAGAGATAGGTACTGATCTCTCCACATTTTTCTTTTGTGTCCAGTGACAGGACTTGAGGAAACAGCATGAAGTTGAGTCAGGAGAGGTTTAGGTTGGATATCAGGAGAAAGTTTTTCACCCAAACAGTGACTGAGCACTGGAACAGGCTTCTCAGGGAAGTCGTCACAGCACCAAGCCTGTCTGAGTTCAAGAAGTGTTTGGAAAATATTTTCAGGCCCATGCTGTGATTATTGGCCTGTCCTGTGTGGGACCAGGAGCTGGACTCGATCCTAATGGGTCTTTTCTAACTCAGTATATTCTATGATTCTATGATTACAGTTATACCCCCTCATATGCAAGAAATGGGTCATGTCAGAGGTCTTGCAGAATGTCAAACCTGCAAATACGTGCACGCCATGCCCACTGCTCCACCCCCGGCACTCCAGAGCACTGTGGACACTTTTCTGCTCCTTGCCAAGAGCTCTGTCGGCACAGGGGAGCAAAGGGAAGCATTTCTGAGCCCTCTCTGGTTTGGGAGACCCACTCAAGAATGCCATGGCTTCTCTTCGGCAATGTTGTCGTTTCTGCAGCTGCTGCTGGGCTGCTGCCACCATGCGTGCTCACAGCCCAAACCCCGCGCCATGTCCTGGCCCCGTGCCCCGGCCCCACACAATGCTGGGGGGGTCAGCTGCGGCAGAGGAGTGAGCATGTCTCGCTGGCATACGGAGCCCTGGCACTGCCCCTCGGTGGAGCAAAGTCACTGCACATGCATCGGCTGGGGAAACTCGCAGGGGTAATATAGTAACCAAAGATGAGGAAAAGGCAGAAGTACTTAATACCTACTTTGCCTCTGTTTTTAACAGTAAGACAGACTTCCTGCTGG
>WEKX01012583.1:1506-11668 GCA_013390025.1 Pitta sordida | reverse complement strand
TTTTTTTGTGCAGATTATATCCTTTTTTATGTTAGGTTACTTGTTCCCTTTAAGTTTGACTTCTCATCCCTGCTTTACCAAAGCCCATGTGTTCCATAAAGCTGTGCTGTTCTGTGTCTTGTTTCATCTTCTTTCATCAATACCTGAGTCATGAGCAAAGCTTGGAGATATAAACAAACAAATCTTATCTCCAGCTCTTTGTTACTGTCTGTATTTTTATCTTTATTTGAATCCATTATAACAAGAAAGTTCAGTTGCTGTATCACATTTTGGTCTCACAAGGTTCACTGGTTTGTGAATAGCTCACTGTGTTCACTGGTTCACTGGGAGGTGAATAGCTTGGAAGGAAAAAGTAGTGAAGCAACTGGAAATTGCTGCTGACAAATGAGTTGGTTCATGTTTGTTGATTTCATATAGAGACCAAAGAGTTTGAATGGAGAACCTGAGATAACCTATCCTAATGAAAAACTTGATAGGAAAGTCACACTGTTCAGTTTTCAAATTCACATCTATCTAAGAGGAGCATTAGCAGGCTATGATTTTGTTAGCACAAGACCATTTTTATTGAAAAATGTGTGCATTTGTTGGTTGTTTCCTAATGAATTTAACATACCAGAGTTCACATTCTACAGAAAGAAGAAGTTCACACTAAACATTGGATTATAACAAGTCTCTTTGCAGAAGTAATTATTTGATTTTCTTGTTCAGAGACAGCAACTGAGAAACTTGGAATATTAAAGAAAGCATAAAAGTGTGCTCAAAATGACTGCATTAGCATTCCTAGCACATTAACACTGTTACTGACAAATCAATTGAATCTACCAGGCAAATATTTAGATTATCAAAATGAGTTTTTCCTTATGGGCAGTGGTGCAGTTTGTTTGCAGTTACTATATTACCGAGAAAAATATTTGCCAGTAGAAGTTTTTCATACTTGTTTTATTTTTCTTATTTTGTTTTCACTTCAATTCAGTGGCATAATGTCCATGACTTCTAGTTGCAGCAAGCTTTCTGTCCTCTTTCTGATGTTTACCAGCAGTGGATCAATGTTCTAAAGGGCAATTCCAACAGCATTATTTCTGTGAAAATCAACCTTGTGTTCATTATATTGAAACTACACCCTTTACAGACAACAGACTAACTTCTGAAATATGTATTCTCTGACCTATTTTATAAGTGGTTCCTTACAGACTGGATATATAGACTCTTCTTCATTGCCAGTTACACAAAGATAGGGCTGTTCCCTATAAGTCAAGATGTCTCAGCTTTAGCTTGACCTTTCCAACTTTTTTTTAAACAACAGTTTAAGGTTGTGGGTTTTTTTACCTGGCAGAAATTTTCACTTCCACAGTCATAACAGCTTATCCTTATGTTCTTTCTGTTAGCTGTCTCCTGCTAGTCATGAATATTGCATGAGAATAAATGTATACACAAGTATTTCAGTCAGAATTTTCCTTGTTTTGTGCCACATTACCAAATGAAAGCCCCCAAATGGCTTGTTGTAGTACTACCTCCATACATATTTTCTGCAACATGGAGAATACAAAGCAGTGGGCAAAAGCAGCTTGGAAAACATAATACAAGTTAGACTGGACATCAGGAAGATGTTTTTTATTATGTGTGTAGTGACACACTGGCACATGATGCCCAGAGAATTTGTGGAGGCCACATCATTGGAATTTCTCAAGACCAGGTTGGGTGGGGTTTTGAGCAACTTGATATGGTAGAAGATGACCCTGCGTGTGGTGGTAGGGGCCGAACTAGGTGGCCTTTAAGGGTACCTTCCAATTCAAAGGATTTTGTAATTCTATTATTCTATATGAATAGTCCTTTCCAGTATCTGTAGTACCTTTGAGGATTAATGAACTTTAGAGCAGCCATAAAAGTAAAGTCAAATGATAACACATCAAATATAAAGTGATAAAATGGTAAAATATTTAAAGATTCTTTTATATACCTGATTTATACTTAAGGATATTGTTGATTCACTACTGAAAAATTAGTTTAAAAATGTTTTATTCCACAAAAGAAAAGCACAGAATCTTATGAATTCTGATTTCCAGGACTACAGCCTTCATTTTGGGTCATGTCTATACATTTGATAACTCTATTATGAGAGAAAGTGTTTTGTTTGCTGGTACTCAGCTAAAAAAATTCTTGATATTTCACAATTAAAGAATAATTGCTACAATGACTCGAACTTACAAACTCAGGCTCGATACTTCCTACACATGAATGGTGTCCATATAACCATGTGATTAAGCTTCATTTCAGAAGTGCTTTAATGTAATTAATTCAAAGCTCTAAACTGGATTGTAGGCTGTTAGTGTGAGATTATTCATCCTACTGGCCCTTCAGCTGATTTGGGAGCACTGCAACTTGATCCGCTGGAGGTAAGCAACTTAGCTACACAGGCTCTGGCAATTCTGGTCATGCCCCAAAGCCAAAACTTTGTAGACAACCACAATACTTTTGAGCCATAAAGTGATTTAGGACCTGGTGAGTCACCATACTAACATATAAAATCAGAATAAAACGCCACAGAAATGGATATCTTTGTGTATATCAGATTCAATTCTGACATTATGAGGAATAAACCATAATAATTAAATTAGAAGTGGACTAATAACAAGCCTTTATTTGCCTGTACTTTTATGGATGCAAGAATTAATTATTACTCTGCAAGATATTTTTGTAGCCTACAGGTTACAATTGTATGGTTTACTGTGCTGCCCTTGTGGCTAATCTATAATTTGGATGCATGATTGACTATATCTACGCTGTCTTCTATGCCTTTCATAAGCCCCTCAGCATGGGATTGTCTAATGATGCCAGTTTTACATGAACTCTGATCACAGCTAGGTTGGTGTAGAAATAGGAAACACTTACTCCTTCATTTAAGATAAACACTCTCTTCTCTGCATGGTCTTTGTACCTTCTGAGAGAGTACCATAGAGGACCTGTAGCACCAAGGAATTGGTTGTTTTGTAATTTGTCTCCTTATGTTGTTTTAGGGAAGACACAAGTAAAAAAGCTTTGTTAAGACTGTGTTGCTGGCCTCATATGGGCAACAGCCTTTTAAATGAAAGAAAACCCTTTTAGAATGCGGGATGGGATTTTTCTATTGTAGCTTTGTATTGAAACATATACAGTGATCCTCCGCATAGTCGCGATCCGTAATTTGCGGGATCCCATACTTGCTGTTGAATTTCCACCAAGCTGTAGGACCTAGCGCGTGCGCAGAACCTACCGTGCCCCCAGTCTCGCGCGGCCCCGGTCCCCCCCACTCACAAGGTGAGCACAGTCAGACATCTGAAACAAGCCACACTCTCAGGACCATCCTCCAGACCTTATTAGGGGAGGGTGCGTGGCTACAGGCGTGGTGTACTCAACTACACAGTGGATTCGCTATCTTCGCGGATTCCACAACTTGCATGAGGAGGACCAGACCCAAGAGCCTGCAAGTAACAGGAGATCACTGTATATTATCAGTTTTAGACCCTGTTTTCCAGATCCAAGGGGTGGTCCAAAATTGGTTACTGCTTTAAAATAAAAATGTAAATAACAGAAGGGGGGGGGGAAAGCACTATGATGCCTGTGATGTAAACAGGCTTTATAATGCTGTTTGTTTTTTGTTTTTTTCCCTTTTGCAATGCTTATATTAAAAGGTCGCATAAGGTAGCAAAGGAGGTGGTTCTGAGCTTTGAATTCCAAATTATTTTACTTTTTGGCAGTGGTATACTCAGATAAATATTGCTGGCATTGACTAAATTGTCCTAATAAGTCAGCCAAAGTGAAGAATACCTAGATTGAAAACACTTTCAGTTACTGGCTTGGGGAAACCCTTTGTATTGATATTCTATTTTCCTTTACCCATGGGAACAAAAGCTCTAATTTTATGACCATTAATATGTTTGCATTGAAAATTTATGATTAAGAAATCTTTTCTTCCTAATAAAAAATTCTACTGAATTTTAATTTCTTTCTATTGAGTTTATATGCAGACATTGTAATGAGAGGTAAACACAACTAGTAAGGCATTTAAGTGATTCCGTCTGGTCATATAGGTGCTGAAACAACAAGGAAAAACCAAGACTGTAATCAGAGAGGAGAGTGTGACCCTCTGCTCTGGGGTACTAGACCTCAGAGAGCCTCTGGGGACTACTGCCATGTGTTTTGGCAGTTGACTTGCTGTTGCTTTGAGATAATAAACAGGTCCTGAGGGGAGTGCTCTCACAGGATTGCAGCTTGGAGCCTTGTCCTGCTTCCCTCACTGTGGTGAGTACCCACCAGCACACTGCAGCAACACCAGGGCTGCTTTTGTGGTTCTGCACTGCACATGGAGAACCTCTTACTCCTGAGGGTAATCATGGAGTACAGAAAAGCAATTAGATTGAAGGTCTAGGGCCTGAGGAGGAATCAAGCCAGAGATAAAGATAAAAAACAGATGTAAGAAAAAATGTCAGTGTTCTGTGTAATCCTGCAGAACAGGAAGGCTTCAGCCTCAGAGGTCAATCTAAGATGCCCACATACATCTTTTCAAAATTGAATTAATGTATGTGCTCTCTTTGTTCAGCTAAATTGCTCTCTTCATGATCTCCAAAGACTGCTCACATTTGCAGTGTCTTTCTTCCATAGTATGCTGAAAATATTTGGAAATTGCTGATAACAGGTAAAGCTTCTGAGATCACGGCTATTGAGGCGTTTTTGGATTCACCACTAGGTAATGGTATAATCTAGCCTTTCATGCTTTCACCTTTTCTTGGCAATCGGGTCTGGTTTAGTGAGTTTCATTGTATTTTACTTGTGAAACTATCTCTACAATATTAATTTAATTTAGATCAGTGGGTACAAGTCATTTATGATTTCAAACAAAATCTCTTAGTAAGTCATTCTGTCAGCAGGCCAGTCTTTTGGAAAAAAAAAAGGTACAATGTAAAAACAATCTACATTTATGTTTATTGCATCTTTATTGAATACAGCTTATAGCCAGTAAGATTTTTCTCTGTATGTGTGAGAGAGGGAGATGCTACTGTGCAGTGACATTGTGTTAAAAGCATTTTAAATAGTACAGAAGAGGAAGAAATCATTTGGAATTACTAAGAATTAGGGTGAATTCATTTAGAAGCACATTTTGGTCTGAGTTTTGATTTTGGGAATTAGAACTGGGTTTTTTGCCTCCTCATCTACATCATGGAAGAAAGAAAAAGGAGCAAGTTAACAAAAAACCAGAAAGTACTTTGAAAATGAAGATGGAAAAAGGGCAGAGAAGTCACTATTTGTTTTACTTCATGGTAAAGATTCTGTAAGCAAGCACTAGTATAAAGAAAATCTAGTCTAGGTGCCACATGCATTAAATCATTCTTTCTCTGTGATTTACTAATCCAGACAGAAGAAACCAACCTGATAAAGTATGGATACTGGTGATGCCCTTCACTTGGGCTTGTTGTATGAAAATAAGCAGATCAAAGCTGGGCCTTTTATATTGCCAACTTCAAGTCTAGTGGATTTCCATTCTGAAATATGTTACAAGATTGTAGTTAGAGACTTCCTATTTAATCATCAGCAAGATAATTGAGTGTCTGAAGACTCCTATGAATGGAGATTTTTTTAATCTTATCTATTTGATGGTGTCTCTCTCATTCAATTTCCATTGGCATATGGTTCTGGCACAGGACTGAGGATTCCTCTGAGACCAGAACTGTATTTTAAATGGTAATATCTGTCCACTGTCTTCAGGCAGTAAGTTTGAATGGCTACCTCTTTCCACTGGTGTCCAATTAACAATACAAAGAACAATGATGGAATCCACCTGGGAAAGTTTTTACATACTCTATTCTTTCATTCACACATTAAAAGAAAATGCTGTCCCCCTCAAAGGTGACACATAAAATGGATTCACTTATCAAATGTCCATGCAAGAATGCAGAATTTTGTCTGTGAAGATGCATTTAATCCTATGCATATTTTGTTTCTGGAGCTCACAAAAGAGTAGAGTTCAATTTCTACAAATATATTCCCAAAGCAAAGACATGAAGACATGTCTTATTAGGAAAATCTGCATACATTTGTTTATGTCTAAATATTGATATAAAAATATCTGGAAAATTTAGGCACAACGTTATTTGTAACAAGGCTCTATTTTAAACAATTATTACTGCCCTTTAACTGCCAGTTTCTAGCCAATAACAATGGGATGTTTTCAGTGTAAACTTAAACAAGCCTGCTGGCTTTAAGAGAAACACTGTATGAAAATAGATATATGGAATAAAGTGTCAGTTGATTATTTCTAGTAGAATTATAGCTTTTATTTGAGAGATCATAAACTTCATCACCTCTTCCCATAAAAGTGGTTCAAGTTACAGAAACTCTATCTCTGTGGTTCTGTCTTAACTTAATGCAGAATTTCAGGGAGAATTTACCCCCCTCATTGCTTTTGGATACAAATCTTTGGACACTAAATCAGAAGTATTTAAGACATTAGCAGAGTGATACTAACATTTCCCAAAACTTTCCAAACTAACATAGCTTCCAAAACTGAAAGCTTTTAAAATTTTCAAATATACCTTCAAATCAATTGCTGTATATATCTATACATAGTCAGACAGATAAGCATAAGCAAGAACCCAGGCATGTGACTTACTGCATTAGGGAGCCACAAGAATTTAATCTCCTAATTAAACAAGCTGAAAAGAAAATAGAAACACAAGTAGTTTCATGTTATGTGCAGGAAAACCAGCTTAAAATATGTGAACTTATTACTCAATGAAATATGTGAACTTATCACTCAATAAACAAACTAAATAAAAAATTTTAAATATTCAAAATTATCCTGGCATTTTTAAGATAATTTATAATTTCTGTGGTTTGGTCAGATTTTTTTTCTATTTTGTGGTGGCTTGGTATTTTAACTATGTAATTGAAACAAAATTCTGGAGAAAATGGTTAAATGTCTGGATTAGTCTCTTTGAAGATTACTGTTACTTCCAGTTTAAATCAAACATTTCTTTGACGTTAATTTTAAAATATACATTAAATTAATAGGAAATGCAGATCTTTTTGTTAATAGTGAAATATTAATAGTATGTACTGGTTGCAGGGACAGCCCTTATCCATCATTGAGGCTGGGCAACGTCATTCTTCTGTCTGTACAGATCCATTATGCAGACTATCTCTGTGGTTCTGTCTTAAATCTCATTCCATTCAAGTTCATAAACAGCTGAGCCTTCCCGAGCAGAGTAATTTTATTTATATCTCAGTTCATCCTAGCAGGACCTCTTTAGAGTGCATCTTTACCAAAATGGAAAGTAAAATATGGCAAATAATTGACTGCAACTCACAATTGCAATTTTCGCACAAGTTTCCATTTTCTAGGGACTCAGATATGTTGGTAAAGAGTAAACTTAAAATATACCAAGTTTATTCTTGCTTACAGGACTTTGCTTCTATTATTCAAATTATTACTTCTCTAAAGTATCAAATTTGTCAAAGGATATGAATGTAGAAAATCAATAACAGTCTTTCAAATAAGAACTACCATAGGTTATGGGAACTCTAGACATACAGATATGAAATGTTTCCTCCCTTTCCTGCACTGCAAAAAGAATTTATTCTGCTGACTCTATATATAGATGTTGTTCTGAATGAATTAAAGAAAAATTATGTGCAGTGCACTCAACTCTGTACACTTAATTGGAAAATGAACATGGTTTGTCTTTGCTCGAAATAGATTATAAAAAAAATCTGTTTGAAAGTAAAGCTTTTAATACCAAATGCTGTAATACTTATTTTCAAATTAATTTCATGTGCATACACACGTCTACTTTGAACTGCTAAATCTGTCTTTTCTGGTCCGGTCCAAAGAAACACAAATGCCTTAGAATAGAAGTTTCACAGGTTCACAGAATATTCTGAGCTGGAAGGGACCCACAAGTATCATCGAGTCTGAATCTTAAACGGAACCATTGCCTTCCTGTCGGGAATCAATCTCCTGGTCTCCCGCATGAGAGGTGGGGACACTCACCACTGTACTAAAATGTTGGGGTTTTTTTCAAGTTCAAGTAGTCTACAAAAGAAAAGAAACCAACAGTCAACGTATTTGGCAAACACAAGTTGCAAAATCTTCATTGGTTATGACAATTTAGTATATGCATACATATAGCTAGGGGAGGTTTAGTCTGGATGTTAGGAAGAGGTTTTTCACAGAGAGAGTGATCGCTCATTGGAATGGTCTGCCCAGGGAGGTGGTGGAGTCACCATCCCTGGAGGTGTTTAAGAGGAGACTCGATGAATTGCTCAGTGACATGGTCTAGTTGGTGGGAGGCTTGGATGGATGGAGCATGGTGCCCATGGCCCCTCGCTTGTGGGCCTGATCCCTGGGTGGGCGTTCGCTTGGGAGTTGGACTAGATGATCCTGTGGGTCCCTTCCAACTCAGAATAACCTGTGAACATATATATATATATATACGTATACATACATATACATATAGATATATATATAAACATATATATATATGTATAAAATAAAACTTTGTTGGTTATAGTGTTCTAGTTGCAGTAATTCAGGAAAGCTTCTTTATTTTGGAAAGAACTTTTGTAAAAGGCCAATATTTTTAGCATGGCATCTCTAAAAACCTCATAATCCAGGCTCCACGATGAGCTACAAATCAAGACTCCCTCATATTTTTTATACAAATAGAACATCATGCCTGTGTTTACCCACATGGTCTGATTACCCAGGTGAAGTTCCACTATATAGCAGAAGTCAAGGGGGAAAAAATGTTAACAGGCAAAATACTTTTCCTTCTTTGCCTTTGTTCATTGTCCCTTCCTCTTGGCAGCTTCCTTTTGATTCTTCTAAGCCATCTGTGTACATAAACCAGCCCCCCATTATTCTTATGCTTAAATAAAGGTATTTTCCTTCTGACATTCTTATCCAGGCATTTTTATGTGTGTGCTTCAATATGTGACCAGTTTGGTATTTTCCTTCTGACATTCTTATCCAGGCATTTTTATGTGTGTGCTTCAATATGTGACCAGTTTAGAAACCACTTCTACATCCAGTCTAGTGACAAGAGTAATACTGCTCTGACAAAAGTTCTCTGTCAGGGCTCTCTAGGGTACTGAGCAATGTTTCATGGCTCACTGGTACTCCCAAGTTATCCTGCCAAATGTGCAAAACAAAATGGGAGCCAGATCCATAGTTCAGAATCAGAACTGCTGTGGTCATGCAATAAATGTGAGCATTACTAGAAAAAGTATTCATTAAAAAAGAGAGGTTTCATCCTACTGTATGGAACAGTAGATAAAATTCCTATTTTTTTTAACATGTTTGTAATGTTAAATTTGATGGAAGTTCCATATGATTCTTGCAGATAATAATTCTAAACAGAAAGAATAATTCATAGTAAAGCTTGTTGAGGATGAACAATGAATCTTAGAAACCTCAGAGCCTCTACAGGGATCAGAATTGCTGAGACACCGTCACGTCAGCTACCAGAGAGATTGTGAAAAAGACAGAGAAAAGAACAAGTATTTTTCATATGGTAGGTAAAATCTCATATCGGTACCAATGGATGAAATGAAATAAAGATAGCCTTCCAGTTCCAACATAATTATTTTATAAATGAATTTGAATAATCAATTGAGCAAAAGTTTAGATTTTTTTAAAATTGGGTAGCTGATAGATAAGTAAAATTATTTTATTTTGTTTGCTTTGCATTTCAAAATCATCCTTCATAACAGTGGCCAGACAGAAAAATGTTAATACAATGTGCCCCTAAGACATACACAGGTTCACACAGGTTATTCTGAGTCTGAAGGGAACCCAAGGATCATATAATCCAACTCCCAAGCGAACGCCCACCCAGGGATCAGGTCCACAAGTGTGCAGCCACGGGCAACACACTCCATCCATCCAAGCCTCCCACCAACTAGATCATATTGCCTAGCTCCTCATCGAGTCTTCTCTTAAACACCTCCAGGGATGGAAACTCCACCACCTCCCTGAGCAGACCATTCCAATAAGAGATCACTCCGTCTGTGAAAAATCTTTTCCTGACATCCAGTCTAAACCTCCCCTGGTGTAGCTTAAGGCCATGTCTCTTTTTCTGGTGTCATCAGCCTGAGAGAAGTGATTCACACCCACCTGACTACAACCTCC
>WEKX01012582.1:34295-51856 GCA_013390025.1 Pitta sordida | reverse complement strand
CTGGATGTTAGGAAGAGTTTTCTCACAGAGACAGTGATCTCTCATTGGAATGGTCTGCCCAGGGAAGTGGTGGAGTAGCCATCCCTGGAGGTGTTTAAGACAAGACTCGATGAGGAGCTCAGTGAAATGGTCTAGTTGGTCTAGTTGGTGGGGAGTTGGACTAGATGATCCTGAGGGTCCCTTCCAACTCAGATTAATCTGTGAACCTGTGAAATCAGAAAGCAGACACAGCTCATTTTGTCTGACTAATCAAACCTGGCTACCAGGTCAAGGGAAGGAATTCTTCCCTGTATTCTGCTCTGATGAGAGCACTCCTGGGGTACTGCATCCAGCTCTGAGGCCCCAAGAAAAGAAGGATGTGAACCAGTTGAAAGGAGGTCCAAAGAAGGGCCATGAAAATTATAAAGGGGCTGGACCACCTCTTTTGTGAAGAAAAGTTGTTATTCTGCTTGGAGAAGAGAAGGTTCCAGGCAGAGCTTATTGCAGACATGCAATACACATATTAAGAGGGCTTAAAAGAAAAGCAAGGAGTTTTTACAAGGATAGGTAGTGAATGGGCGAGGGGCTTTAAACTGAAAGAAGGTAGATTTAGGCAAGAAGAAATTTGTTTTTACTATAAGGATGGTAAGACACTGGAACAGGTTTCCCAAAGACGTTGTGGATGCCCCACTGCAGGAAATGTCCAGGGCCAGACTGGAAGGGGCTTTGAGAAACCTGGTTTTCTGGAATAAGTCCTCATTTCATGTAGAGGGGAATGTACTAGATATCTTTTTAAAATCTCTTTAGACTCAAACCATTCTACAATTCTATACAATTCTATAAAGGAAGTGAACCATCCAATTTCCACTGAACATTGTCACACGTTAGCCTGTAAGAAACTCTTTTGTGCCTTTGAAAATCTGCATCTTCACAACTTTCTCCATAGAACCACTTTCTTAACAAAAGAACCATAGCCCTAGACAACAAATAGATAAACATCAATTAGAAGACTGAAAAGCCTCTAAACACTAAAAGTGGAAATAAAGAGCATAAGATGAGGGCTCCCTGCCCCATAGAAGAAGAGCTTGTTTACAAAAAATGTCAGCCTCTTCCATTTTCAAACAATATAATATTAATTCTTCAAAGTTCCTTTGGACTATTTGGCTCTAAAATAATGACTACGTATTCCATTTATAGGTGCTTGTGAAAAACAGTGCAGACAAAGGCTAAAATATGACCCAATATTCTACTTAGAGAAATCAAATAATAATTCATAATCAATTAATATTTTAAAGCAGGCAAAATTTATTTTGTTTAGGACATGCTCATTGTCTGATTAATTCTGTCTGAAGTGTTTTTGGTGCCCATTTCTATTGCATTGTGCCTTCCAAGTCTATCTTTTGTTAAGCAATGGAGCTTGGAAATCATGCAGTTGCTACCCTTGGGACTGTATATTCTAGTTAGATCAGCTCCTACCTCCCAAGAAGAAGTTTAGTATCAATAAACTACAGTGAACCCCCGTTACTCGCGGACTCTTGGGTCTGACCCTCTTCATGCGAGTCTTGGAATCCGCAAAGATAGCGAACCCACTATGTAGTCAAGTACGCCATGTCCATAGCCACGCCCCCTCCCCTAATAAGGTCTGGAGGACGGTCTTGAGAGCAGAGCTTGTCTCAGTAGTCTGGCTGTGCTCCGCCAATGTGGGTGAAAGCTGGAGCTGGGAGAGGGAAGAGGAGAGTTGGGGGTGGGGGGCGAGCAGCGAAACACAGGGCCGGCCCCAAGCGCCGAGCTGGGGGGCTGGCCCTGAGTGGTGAGCCTTGGGGCTGGCCCCGAGCGCCGAGCCGCAGGGCCAGCCCGAAGCACTGAGCGGCAAGCCACAGGGCCGGCCCCAAGTGCTGGCTGAGCGGCGGACGCGGCCCCATGGCACACAGTGGCACATACACAATGGGAGCTGCATCATCCCGTTTTGTGGCCTGGTGGAGGACAATTCCAGCTGTGCAAAAACACGCATTTACACTAAAAACATCCCGGCCGCACCACACTGGCTCCTGGCTAGGACCAATTTATATAATCCTGAGCAGACTGGGCTTGCATTAGGGCTCTGCGCATGCGCCAGGGCCCACAACTCACTGGAAAATCAACAGTGAGTATGCGGGTCCTGCAAATTAAGGACCGTGACTATGCGGAGGACCACTGTATTTTGTACAGAACTAAGACTCTGAAAGTAAAAAAGGCAATCAAACTTCTCTAAAAACAGGATTAAAATAATTTTGGTTTGAACAAATTTTATCGCTAACCACTTGCCATAGGAACACTGTATAAAACAAGTATTTGGGTCTTCGTGGATATGTTGATTGATACAACATTTTGAATAAACTTTATTCCAACACCTTCTAAACCATCATTCAACGTACAACACGAAACACTTCTCACAGCTGAGAAATTCTAATGTGTTATTAAGAATTTAGTTTAATCTGTTCTGGTTGCAGGGACAGAAGAGGCAACCTGCACAAACATGAAATCACAAGTAAAAGAGAAAATTTAAAATACCTAATATTGAGAACAAAATTATATCTAACCCAGGAGAAAAAATGTGTTTTAAAATGTTAACTATAAAAAAATGATATTAATATATATCATCAATAAGTACTGGAAGAATAGGAAATTTCCACAAAAGCAGAGAGAAAATTAATGTTATGGATAGAAAAATGACAGAATAAAATGAAAGCATAAACAAAGGTATTTATTGTTTAAATTAAAATGCGAAGCTCAAAGTTAATTAAAAAGTTCAAATAGTATGCTGTAAATAATGTTTTAAAATAAATACAAATGGTAGCAAATATGTAAAGCAATTAGTTCTGAAACATAAACAGTCTTCATTAAATGCGGAAAACTAAAGCAGCATTTACCATTTGCTTCTTGCATTTTCAGCTGCTGATTTTTTTTAAACTCTGCCAAAAAAAAAAAAAAAAAAAGAAAAGAAATCTGTGATTAGAGAATCTATCCTTTAACATTAAAGAAAATTTTTGAAAGAAAAGATGAAAAAGACATTCTGTGGTTTAGCAAATACAAGAAAAGTCTCTCATTCATTTCCTCCTTACTTTTTCACTATCACAATTACACAATGCAACACAAATCACGTTCTCTCAGATATACAGCAAAGGAGGCTGCAAAATGTTTAACTCTGATATTTACGGTGTGAATTCACGCCAGATTTTTTCAGAGGAAAAAATATTACAAATTACTGTTCTGACTTCCATAAAGTTACAATAAATCTTACCTTGAGGGTACAGTTCAATTTCTGAATGGATTATACCTTGGCAAACAAATGGAAGCTACCTAAGAATAAGAAATCAGGTAGGAATAATTTTTTTCTCTACTATATTACTATGTAACTGATCCACAGCTGATTTTCCTACTGAATACACATGGCGGGAAACGGTCTCTAATTCTAAAATTTTAGTTGATTTGTTTGTTTGAGGTAGGAAGCTAGCCTAATTTCTTGATAGAACTTCCATTAGGAAATTTCACCAATACTTTTTTAGAAAGGTAGCAACAACAGCTGGTCTGCATTCAAATCTACTCCAGAGAAATCCTCAATTTTATATGATATATGTTTAAAACCATGTTCCTGACTTAAGAAAACACTCGGGTTTAGAGAGTTTTATCAGGGTGACACAGCATCTTTATTCCTGTTTTTGAGGATGTGAGTTGCAAGAAGCTATCCAAGGTTATGTAACAAATTCATTAAAATCCAGACTAGGCAACCCGCATTTATTAAATATTATTAATAAAATATTATTTATTCTAGTGCCTCATCACATAGTCATATTACTTCTCTACACTTCCTTTAGTTCTTTGGAATGATGCACATACCCATGAGAGTAACTGTAACTCCAAATGTGAGATTACCATATTTTTCCAAACATGCAAAATTCAGTATTTATCAATTGACTTCTAAGATGCCGATTTTATAATTGAAATGAAACAACCATAAAATAATTCGATGTATAGCAACAGTCTCTCTAGCGAGACTGTTGTTCGTAGAGAGAGCAAATGCTACTTCTAGGTGGCAAATCTGTTTTCTTTTCCATTTAGAAATACACTTAATTTAGAACCTTTTTGTGTGCAACCTTTCCATCCTGAAAGGTAAATCACACTTACAGCACTGATCCAGATAAGGCTGTACTCTACAGTCTGACTGGACACAATACAAGCATTTAAGCCTTGCTATGGACTCTACGGCAACCTGTTCCAGAACAACATATTTTGTGGATTTAATGAAATTATGAAATAACCCAAATTTCACTTTCTCTGAAAAACTCACATTTAGTACAGTGAAAGACACAATACTTAAAGTTATTTATGTTGAAGAATACTTAAGAATACTGTTGTGAAAACTACCTTTCACAATTGAAAACACATTCTGAGCTGTTCACGGCTTCTCTGACAATGGCTTTATCACAGAAGCAATTCTGGGACTTAGTATTAGCCTCACAGCGCAACAGCACCTTCTGCAGCTTCCCAAGAGATACAGCTTCCCCTTCAAAAACACTGACCTGGAAGACAGAGACAGCACTCCACAATTTGCCACCACTAAGGCACTCTTAAAACTGTTTTAAAAGCCTGATTAACTCTCACAATGTGTAAAGATTCCCAGTAGGTTTAATGACAGCTGGAGTGTATTGATACTGTATCAGAGTAAATGAGAAAGCATAACAAAAATCAGGCTGCAGCAATAATCCCAAATAAATTGAGTTTTCAGCCATCATCCAAAACACTGCACACAACCCTTCAATATTGTTCCAATACCTTGCCAGTTACATTACTCTTCTCTAGGTAAGAATGAGTTAAAGCTGTGTTATGTTTTGTTGATATTTATTCAAAATAGACTTTCTCATCCTTTTCAATTTTTGGATCTCACCTCCTCTATTTACATTTTATTCTGCTGGAGGAAACTGAAATCTGACATGCCACTTTCCCCTTGTTATCCATGCAGGCTTGTGCTTACAGTTGGAAAAGACTGTTTTCATAGGAGCATGAAGCTGATCAGGTTAACGCTGATAATTTTCCATCACAGTAGAAGGTATACAGCTTTCTGTCTCTCTAAATGTAATGGTCCAGATCACTCTTCTCAGTAAAAAGAAAATTAAGGAAAGAAATTCATATCTGTAAAGTTAGCAAATGGCAGAATTGAGACTGCCTGTGCAACATACTTATCCCCTGTGTATAGGTGATACATGATCATAAGCTATTCTCTCTGAAAGATTCCTGACTCAAAGTGTGCACAGGAGATCTCCAGACTTTCAGTATTTCTTTTTATCTTCATTATCCTTATGACTCTATGCATTATTTACTGCAACTACCCAAAGAGCTCAGCAAAGCAGAACTGATTTCCTCAGTGATGTTACCTTTGAACTTCTTCCACAGCACCCCAGTTTTCTGCAAATGCTAAATCTGATTTTTGAAAGGCCATCTGCATAATAGCTTGTTTTACCTATACAGTTAAATCACAGAGTTTATTGCCAAAAGCTGTCAAAGATGTAAAGTGGTTTGGGTGCCCAACTGAGAAACAGAGGGGTTAATTTTATTGGTATATTTACCATTTCAAAGAACTTACTAGATGTAGAGCAGAATTCTATTTGCAAAAATCTTAGTTACAGCTGTGGTTGTTCAGAAAAGTTAAACTGGTTATGCAGCAAACTACAAGCATGAAAAAAGTGATCATTAAGGGAAGCGTTATTTTGAGCTATTTGCCCAGTCTAATGTAGAATATCTGTGCCAGGGATGAAATCAAGTTGTTCAAGTCAGCACTCAACTGCCTCTGCCATAAAACGATGTATCCCAGTCCCTGCTCAGCTGCCTCAAACAATCCACTGTCTCATTCACCCATTTCCATAACAAGGCACATTTTGAACCCTTCTTCTTAGTCACTGTATATATATCATACTGATTGTACTATCAATCTGGTTAGAATAATGCTCCTCTAGAGAATTCAGAAAATGATGAATTATAATTTGAATAGAACTGTATGTATTGTACATTAGTAATGACACAAAATATATATTTTAAAATAGTATAGATTTGGAATTTCCCATTGGATTCTTGCTATTCTTAGAATTTTAGATCCTGCTTTTTATTTTGTAATTAAGTAGTCAACTAACAGCTTGATACCATTGGTTATACACACAAGTGTTAATCCTCAATAGCTCACCACGGAAGAAACAGCCTTGACACACAGTCACAAGGCTACTGGCGGATTTAACGTTAAATGCAGTAATTCCTGAAATTCAATCGTTCTGTAGAAAATCAGGCTAATGTACATTTTACTTATGGAGGAGCTGGGAGGTAATTAATTAAAAGACAAATTACTTTAAATTTCACAATATTACACTATTAAACATAAAAAGTTACAGATAACAAACGGACCTATTAATACAGTGATCCCCCAGTATTCGCTGGAGGTCGAGTCTGGGCAGGTCCCGCGAGTTATGAAATCCGTGAAGATACTGAACCCATGAATATTCAACTACTCCCCACCTGTAGCCACACACCCTCCAGTAATAAGGTCTGGAGGGGTGGTCCTGGGAGTGTGGCTCACAGTGTAGCACCTCATTAAAGTGAATGAAGCGCCCTTTGGTGCTTCCTGGCCACAAAATCCGGGGTCCGGCACATTCTGCACATGTGCATGGTCTCAAAACTCACTGAAAGTCCAACTGCCATTAATTGAATACATGGATATGTGAGCCACAAATATGCGGGGATCACTGTATCTGAAATCATGTGACAGTTTGTGTACATGTTTTGAGCCAGCTGCAACACTTAAAAGGATATGTTTTAAATTTGCGGGCAGCTTTTCTCATCATCCCAGGGTAGGGCTCTCAAATAATTTTTCTTTCCCTTTTTCTGCCTGCGTTTTCACTCATTCTATTAATTCCTGGATCAGTAGAAAACTCTTTTCCTTAGTTCTTATTTTGTAAACTTCCATGATCTTTTTTTATTGAGAACCGTATCAGACCTGTATAAGTTATTTGATTACATGTATATTTAAATGGCTAAGCAAACTGTTTTTCAGATTTACCATTCCTGTCTGAAATGTCACTGGTACACCAGTTTTACGCAGAAGCCTTAGACCAGAATCTCCTCTTTTTCCATAGATACACAAATAAACTGCAGAATCTGTATCAGCTTGCTCCAGGTCACCAGTGTAGACATAAACACAGTACAAAATAACTCCAAAAAATAACCAAAAGGAGAAAATGCAAGTGATACAATTAATTTTATTATAGCTTAATGATAACTATGTCAGCAAGTCTGATTTGGAATTCATTTTCTGAAATACACTTTCGAGAAAGCAGTCTAGCTATCTGTTTTTAAGATGGATAAGACCACAATTCAGATGACATCAATACTGAGGAGCAAGTAACCAATACATAAGTAACTGTACACACACATACCTGGATAGATAGGTCTTCCAGCTTCCACTACTGGAAATTCACAGGGAAATTCGCTATCATCATGACTATTTGATAACCATGTGTTCTCTGGAAAATTCAGTGCTTTCTTGCTCTTTAGATCTTGCAGTGTCACCTGGAGGAAAAGCAGTTCCAACTGTGACTCAGTTCACTCTTTCCAGTGCTTTGTTTCTCAAAACCAAAATATATTGTTTATATAATTTTTCTCTTAGAAAACAATAACACAATCAGTAAATATGGGATACAAAATTTCAGTATGAAAATACTTATATTTTGGTCACTACCTTAAAATAAAAATCTGTAACTGAAATTTTTGGGTTTTGCCATTAGAAATGTCAGCAATGCTGATTTCTGTCAGTGAACCACCTCTCTGTAAAACTGCCTGGAATACTGAAGACTGCAAAACTTCTGGTAGGTGACGTTAGGTCAGACTGACCTTTTGCAAGACGTGGAAAAATCAACACTGTTTTTATTTTTAAATGAAAACAGTTTGAAATTCATCACCTACATCCTTATGAACTTTGGCTAATAGAGGGTATGTTGGAATCTTAAATCAATTTGTATTACACTTAGCTCTTCTACAGAAGAACAAAAGATAGCCTGTGTACCACCATCATCTAGATACTCCTCTGAAGATGGTTAGAATTTAAATTCTCAAGTTATTTGCCTCTGTAGAATGTGATAGATGTTTCCTATAACTAAAAGTCTTCACTCTCTTCTAGAAAAGCAGTCTTTATTGGTCTTGAATTATAACAATGGTTGCTGCAGGGTTTTTTCTACAGGTCTTGACTAATAAAAGACAATCAGTGCCAAAAATTATTGTTTTGCACTTGTGCTTTGAGTGTGCATATAATAGGCCTTGCAAACAAAATTACGAAAATAAGTGTTCACATCCAAATTCTAATACCTAGGAAATCGGGGAAATAGGTATCTTTATCTTCATTTTCCAATAAAATATTATTTCAAGTAAAATGAACATTGCTTTTAACATCAAAGAATGTATTCATTCCAATGTTAAATGCTTTGGCAGCACTGATTCCTAATCTTTAATATTTATTGGCAGAGCTCCCCCTGCTGATTCATTACAATTGCAAATACAGTATTAACAGCTTTGTCAGAAAAACATAGCTTTCAACATGATTCCTTTCTTTCTGTGAAAAGAAATATTTGAAATCCCAGGGTTACCCTACGAAATTTGGAACAAAATGTTAAATATTTTGTAACCACTAGGCTGGAAAGTAAGACTCCTGCAATCATTTGAGCAACTGAAATATTTATACTTACATTCAATTTTGGTTCAGTTGCAGTTAAGAGCTTTGTGTTAATGTAAAAATCATTACTACTGTCTAATTTTGATTGCATAAATCAGGCTTTTTAAGATTACTCAAAGGACAAAGAATAAACTTCTTTCCTTCACAGACTCCAAGTAAGAAATAGAAGACAAATACTTATCTAGCTCTGAAACAAATTTTACACATGTGTCAGTATTAGCAAAAATTTCATATAAATTTAATCTGGTGAACAACCTTAAATATAATGAGATAAAACAGAATTAAAACAAAACAAATAAGAAGAATTAATTTGCCACATTGAAAAAACCCAGCAGGTTGCTTTTCCCTGGAAATGGTCATAACTGTGAGCTATGGTGGGGCCCATTAGAGTTACTTAGCCTATTCTTAAGCAAACTTTGTTTATTCTTCATATGTAGTTGTCATGGAATAATTGCTGCTCCATTATTTTTAATATTTCACAACTGGAATTCATAACTAAAATCTCTCATACACATATTGAAGAATACAGACAAGTTTTAAAAAAGCAAAACTTAATTGAGCCCATCAATAAAATAAAATTGGCGTATGCATGAATAATTGCGAAATAATCTTAGATATTTTCATTCATTAGGAGATGGACTGCATCAGTGGTTTTGCAACCTCTAAAGTAATCTAAGATTATAAAGCAGTAAGAACTTATCTGAATCAGCATTTATTGAATCACAAAGCTATGGTTTTATGAAAAGATGGGCCTTTAGTTCACAGAAAAAATACTAAAATGGGGAAAATCACCATTAAAAAAATCTTATCCTTTGTAAATTCCACTCTGATTGTTCATTTGGTAATCCATCAAGTTCAATTCTTNGATCCTTGTGGGTTCCTTTCAACTCATAGTATTCAGTGAAATCCGTGAAATCTTGTAGATATTCCCAATGCTTTTTGTTTTGACCTGAATAAAGTCAGAACAATGCAACATATAACTACATAAAAATTCATATCTATCTTTGCAGTTGGTTCTAGAGTTCTCTGAACCATTGTAGTATCTGAGTGTACAGGAACAGCACATAATATTTAATTGGCAGATTTTGGGTTACAAGATCCAGAACAGAGACTGCTTATGTTTTGTCTAAACTGGTTTCTGTCTGAGTTCTGGTTTAATCAGATTATAGCTTAGGGAAATCACAGTGCTTGCCAGGAAAATGATTTGACAGATATCTATTTGAACTCTCCAGAGTGTGAAGAGTAAAAAAAAAAAACGCTGGTGAGGGTCATTCATGAAAGCAATGGGGAATACAAAATTATATCCTCTAAACTATAGGTCACAAATCTTTCATAACGTAGCAGAGTAATGTGATCATAAACCCTAGTATGTCAAAAAGAAGGATTTAAAACTTTTGAAGACCTTAAATAGCAAGCTCCCAAAACCTGGTAGAATATCTGAAAAACTTTGTTATTATTCTATTTCTCAAACAATAATTCTATTCATAAAAGGTTCGTAACAGCCTGTTCTTATCCATCATTTACATCCAGGAAGCTATTTCCGTTGTACAAAAATTATTTTCATTCCTTTGGAAACACATACTAATATACTGTCCACTCAGTCCTTATCTTCCTTAATTAAAAGCACTCTTCTCATTTCAGAGAATTTCAGAATTATCTCATTTGCTACATGAGCTTGGCTCTTTACGGTTTTGTATAATAAATTTTCATGTCATAGTTACAGTATTGACACACTTCAGTCAAAGATTTCTAGAAGAAAATATCTTTTATTCTTGATTTCCTGAACATTGCACATTGAAATCTCTCAATGAATAGTTGAGAAACAATCTGTGTATTTCACACCTGTTATTTGCATTGGTATAATTGCTACATTGACCTGAATTTCAGTAGCAAAATTTCATTAATAAAATAAATGCTATGTTGATGTGAAAATATAGTTCTTGCCTTTTCTACTGGCTTAAAAAATAGTTTGGCTTTGTTCTGTTGAGTCACATTCTGAGATCCCTGCTTATGCTTCATAACATTTCTCTCTAAAAGTAGTCTTATGGGAAGTAACCTGGAGGCTTTGGGATTAAAGCAGTAGTAAAGTCAAGGTATAAAATAGCTTGACTGCAAAAACAGCTGTTGTCTTTTCCTCCATTTCACAAACAAACTAACCCACTTCTCATGTATCTATGGGATACAGTCTCATTTACAGAGCTGGTGCTCACTGAATATAAAATGCTACCATGTTGTGTGTTCATTCTAATTAATCCCTCTTTAGACTTTTGGAGTTTTGAAAAAAATCTTACATGGTAATTTCATGTATTAACACAAAACAAAATGTAGTGGACTTTTTCATAATTCAAAGAGTGACCCTTGCCTTAGAAGAAACACTCTGGTAATTTGATTTTTCTCAAGGACAGTCTTAGCAAGGATTAAACAGGCAATGACTACTCACACGAGTAAGGTAAGAAAGGGAAGGTCACATACAAATGGTTTTCATTTCTCAAGACAGTTCTACTCAAATTTTTCATAGTTGGGTATGCTGCTGATAAAGCGAAAGGTTAAAGAACTCTAAAGTCATTCCAAATTGCCTGATTATTGCAGCCTTTCAGAAGCTGCTTTCTTCCTAGAATTCCTGGCCAGAGCTATGAATAAGTTGGTTACTTTAAAAAATAAAATTTGGTATTCTCTGCTTTAGAATATATCAGTGAAAATGTAACAAGTTCAAAGATGGAAATGGTAAGAAGATGTAATTTTTTTTTTAAGCCCTACATTCCTGTCCTCATTTCAAGACCTAACCTCTTTAACAAGCACAGGATAAAGTTTAAAGGAAAAAAGAGGAAAGAGCTTTTACTCACAGACTTTGTGGATTTATCTACTGCAGACTAAAGAGTGAAAAGCACTTCAGTGACACTTGCTGTTTCATGCCTGAAAGCAATAGTGTCAGGGTGATGTAAAGAATCATAGAAGCAGACCCAGGTTCTGAGAGAAAAATTCCGTTCTCTCAAAAGATCAATATCTGCAGCGCACAGCCATAATGGGCCATGTCTATTTCAGAAAAGAGAAATTGGTCCATCTCTTCAGAATGTATGGATTAACTTTGCAAACATGCCATTATCCAAAATTGCTTATAAATTATTCACTAATTAGAACAGAATTCTCTGTGGATCATAATATATAGCCTATATGCTGAGAAAATTAACATTAGACTAGGCTATCCTCTCTATTCATAGAGAGTATTATTATTAATATTATTGACATTAACAATCTTGGGTTGTGCCAAGATTTTATTAGAAGAGTTTATAAGTGTAGAAAACAAGTGTGAAAAATACCAGTTCTTCTTTAGTTAGCTGAAGACACTAATGTTCATCTCAGTCAAAGATTTAAGAAAACAGAAATTTTAGTGCCTTTCGTAATTTGCTCTCGGCCTACTTAGATATAATTTCCTTATTACAACAGAGGTGGGGTTATTCTTCAACAATAGCAGAAACCATGTGTTTTCATTACATGGTAATATGAAGTTTTTATTGGACTCTCAGTTATTCCACAGGTAAACCTTATGGCATTTCAGCCATACAGCAGATCTAAAAAGGGTTTTCTTTCTTAATTGAACCAGTTCTACACTATACATTTTATAGTATGCTTTGAAGTATGCCTGAAGATTTAATTACTAAAGACCCCTAAATTACATGCTAGTCTTACATCAGACATGGTTTGTTTAAGAGTAAATAGTTTCTAAAGCTAGTTTAAAATTAATTGCCTAAAAGAAATCAATTTAGTCCTGCAGTTGTCTCCTTTGGTCTACTACATGAGGGAGGGCATTTAAAAGAAAGAATATTTCTTCTGTTGTTTACTATATATTACAAGCTGATTTAACACAGAATTCATGGGGATTAGATACAGATTTCTTTTATGCAGAAAATCCAGGAGGAAAGATTTTTTCTTTTCACGGCAGAATAATCCTTGGAAAGGTGCACATTAAAATAATGTTCTTAGCCTTCATTAGCTACCTGAAATTCATCTTCTTGTCTGGGAAGAAACAGGTACTTCCTGTTGTCCTTGTCAAGAGTTATTGGTCCAGCTACTCCTCTGTCTCCATACATCCAGAGAGCCACATTTGCTTCAGTTCCCGCGTTTCCTGTCAGCATTGACGCCTTCCATTCATCATCCCAAGGAAGAGGACCCTCACCACCTTGGGGATTTCTCATTTCCACTGTGAATTACAGAACACCAGTGGGAGATGAAAATTGACAAGGAACTGCCAGTTGCTGCTGTAACCTCAGCACATAAGGAGGCCATAACAGCAGGGGGATTGTATTTTTTCATGGCAAGTGAGTTAGTCTGAAAAGATTGATTTATGTTTCTTGTCTAGACCAAAATGTACTGATTAGTTGAGCAATAAGAATCAGCTGGAAAATAACAAGTCATCTCTCACATACACTATCATCATATTCTTTATACATATTCTGGAGTAGAATAAGGATGTTATGATGCAGAACTATGACCATTAAATTGGTGTTTCTGGTTCCTTAGCATTTAGAAATGAGCAGAATTACTCCTCTAATGCCTTGTGTTGGGACATCATTAGCAGAGTCACTTGTCTGGGAAGAGAAAATTTTAATTTCAAAATAAAAAAAAAAATCAGGATATTAACTTTCTTCAAATTGAATACTTATCCAAATACTGTAAAAATAAATAAAAAAGAGGTCCTGGTCCTAACCATATTTATGAACACAGTCTCAGCATTTGGGCTAATGCAGGCTGTGCATGAATCAGACAACAGGAGCACAGTACCACTTTATGAATAAATTTCACAGCTTTAAAAGCGGAGCAAATAAAATTTTGGAAAGCACAAGCCTTGCTTTAGAATACCAGCTAGTGATCTTCCATCCACCCTTACGAGACATACATATAGTATATATATATGTGTGTGTGCAGAGATGTCAAATGACAGCCCCGCACATGGAAAAGCAGACACTAATAGGATAAAGAAAATTAGTTTTGAGTATTCTAATCCATGTGGAGTTTACAAACATCAGATTCCTGGAACACTGCTTTCCAATAACTGGACTCCTGACCATGGAGTTCTCTCCTAAAGACAGACTCCCTGCCACTGAGAATTAATATTCTGACAAACACAAGAGACAGTTATAAACCATAAATGTGAAAAGATGAACCTATACATTGCCTATATACACTGTCTTCTAGGGGTTCCAAAACTGCAAAGAGACTCCTTAATATGCCTCCAACACGAACTTGTTGAAGAATTCCCAAGGCATCACTGTGGACGTTTCTGTTGCAGTACATAAGCTGCGTAGTGCTATTAGAGTCCTTTGCTTTTTTATTTGCTTGATTAAAATATTGTACTCAGCTTCTCTAGGATGGAGTTTTTCCCTTCACTTATTAAATTGCCCTTGCATCAAAGGGAAAAACCAAAACGAAATAAACAAACATACAACAGGGTTGTGGAACACCAAAACAAACAGAAAAACAGGTGATGCAAAAGCTATGGCTCACCACCAGCAGAATGAAGCCCAACTAGTCCCAGAGGAATTACTGCTTTAGAAAAAGTCTGTTCCAGTTTTATTTCTGAGCATGATGATCTGAGGATTCAGAAATTCATGGATTTTAGTGAGGTAGGTAGGTACAATTTGGAGAGTATAATATAGGTAGGGATAATTTGGAGGCTTAGAAATTTAGGGATTTTAGTGAAATAGCTAGAAGGTGAACTATAAACAGAGCAGAGTTTTAGCCAAAACATGGAGCAAAGGAATGTGAAACATCGGAGCTGAATGGTCAAAGGCTTAAAGCAAGGTGTAAATTTATGACATAATGCTGAAGGGATACATATTCATGGATAATTTACATATGTATGAGGCAGGTAGGTCTATGCCAGCCAAGCCCAGTAGAAATACTAACAAAAGTAAAGCAATATCTGTGAAAGAAATTTGGAATATTTATCTGACTGTGCTTTGTTGGTAGCATTAAAAAATAAATTTGAAGCCAAAGTGAAAAACAGTTTTCAATCCTTGAGACTTGCTTCTTAACAAATTTTTATGACCAATAAATCCTACATCTTGATGAATCACTGCTGAAGCAAATTGGGTAAATGAAGAAGCATTGCTTCAATACTGAGACATGGTCTTGATGTTTCCTTTAAATTTTCTCAAATGAACTTTTATGATATTAAATAAAGGGGTTTTTTTTCTTAGAAGTTGTACTCAAAAGGAATTATACAGTTGCTTGCATCATCAAGTTGTCCTATATTTAAATCAGCATAGTAACTAAAACACCAAACCAGAGTTATGATCCAGTAGCATTGACTTCTTAACTGGTGTGAAATATATACACAAGTAAATATGCAAAGGATCCAGTACAAAGTTCTCTAATACATAAGGATTGATTTCTGGAATCATGGTAAATTTAGCCTTGGTAAAGAGTCTAAAATTTTGTTAATTAACTTTTAAGAATTGTAATATGAGTTTTACAGAAGTGTCTCCAACAGTAGTGTATGACTTCAGAATGGTCATAGTGATTTAGAAATAGGCATTAATGTCATAATAATGGCTGGTTTTATTGTACTACTCATCATGACTGAGCAAATTATTCTAAAAGAAGAAAGACAATCCACACACCAAAATAAAGCAAAAAGCAAACATCTTGTGTTTACCTGTAAAAAAATTACACTTGTCTTACTGTGACTGAAATAACAGAATTATAGCAAAGCAATTGCTTTGGTATAAAAAATACTGTTGAGAACTTGACTATATAACTTTCTGTAACTGCAGTTACCCAATTCCTCACTTGCAACTCTGAAAGCTAGAGTTCCTTCCAGCAGCCTAAAATCACATCTCTCTCACAGCAAAGAGATTAAAATGTTTATAAAATGCACAGGCATTAAAGAAACATAAGGAATCACACCACTGCTCTGTGTGCTTAGGATAAGAATTCTATATTCAGCCAACTGCTACGCAAAACAGTTACTGCAACCTCAAACCACTACCTCTTGGAACAATTACAATGCACAAACAATTCACAGGCTGGGAATCTTTTTTGCTTTATACTTTTCTGGCTCTCCTTACAAATGGAAATCAGTAGCATTGATTTGCTACAGGCTAAAAATATTCCTGTCTGAAAAGAGGATTTGATGGTTACCCTGCATTAGTCATAGAAGTTTGCACACTTCATGACACCATGCTGTAAATGCAATAAAAATTCATTCGAATAGGCCTGCATGAGAATGATGAAGTTGCAAGCCCCCACACACTTTCACAAAAATAACTTTTTTTTTAATTTACTTATCCTAAATCTAACATAAAAAGAAAATTATCTTGTCTCAGGAGATCATATGGTTCAATTACGCTTTTTAAACTACCCTTTAGAAAAATTAATCTCTAGAGCAAAAGTTTGGGCAATAAAGTTGATGTATTTTTATTACACCTGTGTGTGTGTCATCATTTCCAATGTTAACTGAGTGGAGATATGAAAATATTTTATGTGTATCTTATTTGCTCTCATAAGTAAAATATATTAAAAAGTTAATAGCAACCAGCAGCATACCAGACATACAGGAAAGAAGCATGGAGGATATAGAATGCCTTTCTCAGAGACACACTTTGTTAACACCAAGCCACAGAGATGTTCTCCAGGTCACAGACTGCTTTTGTGACACAAAAACTAGTGACAGCCGAGCTGTTAAGTAGAAGCTGGGACCTGACATCTTCTCTGTACAGTGAAAGAAGTTTCTTGAGAAACACTGAACTCGCACTGCAACAGGAAAAGCCCCAACTGCTCTAGCATAGTTTTCAATTCAATTAACCCTGCATCAGTTAATATTTGGGAATATAGAAACCAAAACATAGCTACCAGTTAGCAGACAGAGGCATAAAAACGATGGCCTGGTCAGTCAAAGAGTTAATCTGCCTCTGAGTTTGACTGCTAAGCCAACTGCTGGATTGTATACCCAATACAAACATCACCCTTTCATAAATGTTAACTGGAGCAAAAAAAGCAAATTAGTATTTAATGAATATCAGCTTAAAAATCAAGATTCACCTGTAAATGGCAAAAGACAGTTACCTTTAAAATATTTTAAGTGAAAATATCTTACTAAAAAGAAGCATTTTCTTTGAAGGGCAGAGTAACTTTGATATTTCTATTCATTTTGCATAAGCAGAGTCTGCATTTATGAATGCCAGAAAAACTACTTACAAAGTGCTATAGACTCTATGTAACCAATTTCACGGCAGATATTGCTTCTATAAAAGGATCCCTTGTCTCCAACCCTAAAAACATCCAGCTGCTTTGAAAACAGGTTTGATGGCTTGAGTATTGTTGCCACGGGTTTCAGACACAGCAGATCTCATCAGCTGCTGAGAACCCACACCACTTTGGAAAGGTTTTGTGACACAATGGTACAACATGAAATTGGACAGATTAGAAAGTGGGTGTTTTGAGCTAAAAATGGAAACAACATTGCCAGAAATAATTATCAGTAATTAATAATGATTCATACCTATGCATGGAATTGAATTGAATCCTTTGGTTCAAGCTAATTTAATTAAAATCCTGCCTGTGAATAGGAGATCTATCACTTTTATACTTCGTAAAAGTATATAAAGTCTTGTTGGAAACATAGAAGTCTCNACTCTAAAACTCTTCAGAGTCTTGGTGTTTGTTCCGTAAATCACCTGATACTTTACATTATACTCTATGAACGAGTATGCCATATTTTATGGCGTGTTCACATAGCCAGACTTATCATGTACACTTTAAATCAGTAGTCTGAGGACCAAGATCAAAACCACATCAGCAATACATGAATTATTCCCCAGGTGGCTAAGAAGGCCAG
>WEKX01012582.1:7758-22547 GCA_013390025.1 Pitta sordida | reverse complement strand
GAGCACACACAGTCGCAGCAGCTGCTCAGAAACGGTTCCCTTCGCTCGCTTGTGCTGAGAGAGACAAGGGGAAGGAGTAGCAAATTGTCCGCAGAGCTCTGGAGTGCCGGGGGGTGGAGCAGTGGGCGTGGCCTGCATGCATATTAACAACCTGCACTTCTTTGTGAGTTTGATGTTTCACGAGGGCCGTCACCTGTCCCGTTCGTCATGAAGGACAGGGTATAACTGTAGTTACAAATTTATAAAACATCTAACCCAAATGAAGCACACCAACCTGTGACAAAGAAAAGTATAATCCAAGTCTGTTATAGGATGCTTGATTACAACTTTGTCCAGAAACCATCCATTTCCTTAGAATAAACATAGTAAAAAAAAAAAACAAAAAAGTTTGTTCAAGAAAGACAGATTGATTGATTTAATTATGTCAGACTTCCTATAGCTTGCTCTCTTCCTGTGGGTCACTTCCAACTCAGAATTACCTATGAACCCATGAACTGCAAAATATGCGGATCAACTGGCAGGTTGCAAGAGTCACAACTCCCCTGATGGCTGAAGGGAAGACAGTACTCTGGGTACTATAGAACTTGCCTATGGGCCTGAAAACTACTAAGTCTCTCCATGGCTACTTCCCTCCCTCCTTTAAAAAGTCATTATATGAGACTTTTTTTTTCTTGCCGATAAAAATATCAACATAATTAGACAGCAACTTATGATGACTCAAAATAAGTTTGATAATAAACCCAAGAGTTTGAAAAATAGAACTTGTGACTGCAAGCAATTTAAGTTTCACAATTCACTAGAAGTCTAATGACAAAATCATGTGGCAAATATCTTCAACTGAATCTTTACAGTGCAGATGGTAATGCTGATCAATCTAAAATTATAATAGCCCATTTTACATTTAATATTAATGACACAATCAATGTTTTAATATGCAGACATTACCCAACTTCACAGTTTTTACATAGGGATAGTGAAAAATTACTAGGAGATTGTATCCTTAATGTATTGGTTGAGAGTAGATTGAAAATGAACACAAAATATTTTCAATTTATGCTGATAAAAAATGGTAACTGTGTCACTTGAATGGTTTTCTTAGAAGCCTTTTTCTTTCACTTCTAAAATGTTATCACACATTTAATTTTAGAAATACATATTGTATTTCAAATAAAAGATTAATAAATTTGCAGGCAGTACTCAGTGACTAGAGACGTAGATTTCTGACCTGATCCAAGACCATTGTGTCGTATAACAATCTTGTACAAATGTCCGAGGTGCACAGCTTCCACAGCAAAGATGTCAGTCTGTAATCAATCAATAAAATTTCAGTGAAATCTAAAAAGCAGAGCATTCCTCAGCTTTGAAATTCTGAAGACCCATAAACCCTTACAACTTTTTTGTAAAGGTCATTTGAAATATCAGCTAATGCTAAAGTGAGAACAAACCACCACAATTAGATTTCCTGAAATAAAAGTAGTAAGTAAGCCTGATCATTTTGCTAATGTTCAAGTGAATGGGATCAGTCAGAAAAGAGTATCCTGCTGAAAGCTTCATTGGCTAAACAATTACAAATTTGATTACAAAATTTGATTATGAAATCAAATTTTTAGAAAAATGAAAACCAAAGTACACAGCTCACGTATTTCATAAATGAAAATTCTGACTTCCAAAAGCACTGGTATAACTTGAGAAAATATTCAGGGCTGAATTATGGAATTTTCAGGAGTCATTGGAATGCGGTAATTATCTTTTTTCTTATTGCGCCTTTCTTGGAATAACCACCCACCTGAGAGACAAAGATATCAAAAAATGCCCTGTCTTTCACTTACTTGTCCTTTTAAAAATTTCTTGGATTTGTGTTACCTGAGCAACTGTCTTGATCCTGTATCACCTCTTTCTCCATAGACAGAAATATAGACATCAGCCTCCGTTCCACCATTCCACAAGTCGCCTGTTGTCACATGCACTTTATAGACAGTCACTGGCAATAAAAGATGACAATTTTTCATATCACAAAAAAAGTTTGTTCAAGAGAGACAGATTGATGGATTTAATTATGTCAGACTTCCTCTCTTCTACTGGAACTGCAAAATCTGTGGATCCACTGGCAGGTTGCTAGTCACAACTCCCCTGACGGCTGAAGAGAAGACAATATCTGCTCTAGGTACTATAGAACTTGCTTATGGGCCTGCAAACTGCTAGGTCTCTCCATGGCCCTCCCTCCCTCCTTCCCTTAAAAAGTCGTTATATGAGACTTATTTCTTTTGCCAAAAAAAAATCAACAAAATTAGACAGCGACCTATGATGTCTCAATATAAGTTTGATAATAAACACAAGAGTTTGAAAAAATAGGACTTGTGACTGCAAGCCATTTAAGTGTAACCATTAATTCACCATGTTATAATTACAATAACATCTAGATGTGAATGTGGCTGTAGAGCACAAATATATCTATGTCAAGGACAGGGTATAAAACCTTAAAAAGTCTATGAAATAATATTCAAACTGGCTTTGGTATTACATTTATGGTTTTTATCCCAAGCTGTGTCTTTGGAGAATGCAAATCGAATGTAACTTTAAATGCACAACAGTATATCTCTGTCCTGCTGCCTATTTTTAAATCATCATGAAGCTTGAAAAGTAAATGACATAAAACCAAGATTAGTTTCAACATAAGTGGTGAAACCAAAACTCTAAAATCATCAAGAGCCATTAACATTTTGAAGGCACTGATTAACCAAAGAGGAAAAAATTCTGGCACCATAATTTTAGTTTTCTGGGACTTTGAAACTCAGAAAGCTGTATTGTTTTATTATTTTAGCAATTGATGCAATACTATAGGATGATAGAATTGTTTGGCTTGGAAGGGACCTTTAAAGACCATCCAGTCAAATTCCCCTACCATGAGCACGGACATCTTCAATTATATCAGCTGGCTCAAAGACCTGTCCAACCTGACCCTGAATGTTTCTAGGGGTGAGGCAACTACATACCACATATCTACATTCCATATGGAAATTCTTCAAAGTATATTGTTACGGTCTCTGGCATCCAGCCAGGGTCAAACCACGACATATAGAGATATATATATATATATATTCAGGAGGAAAAAACCTAGGTCTTAAATTCAGTAAATTATTTATTTAATAGAAACGGATAATGCAAATAAAACTAAATTTGAGTCAAAATCTAATGAAACTGAAGACTATGATACATAAAAATATGCGTCAATATAAAACTGTGGTCATTAAAATGCAGATGTAGGAACTCCAAAAAACCCAGAATTAAGATAAAAACCTGTGATCATAATCTTCAGTATAAACATGGGAAATGCAAAATTTACACTAACATAAGTAACAATATTTTGTTAGACCAAGTGAAGTACAAAGAGAATGAAAGTAGAAGAGAAAAACCTCATATTCTGCAACACAAGCTCTTCTTCTAGGTGTGGGTGTCCTTGTGCTTCTTTGTCATGCATGTAGAAAAGACTTTCTGAACAATTGGGTCCAAAACAACATCAACACTATCATCATTCAAATGTCAGTTTCCATTTGAAACATGACATGAAGCTTGACTGCAATTCTCTGAAAGAGGCTGCTTCCACATTTCACTCTTCTGATGGCCAAACACCTTCTTTTAATAAGCAGTGAAAATTTATTCATGATCAGTCCACAACTGCAGTTGTGCTAGGTGGCTGCTCAGTGTTTACAATTTTTCCCTTCATCCTTATTTTTCTTTGACTATCTCTCATTTATTTACATGCCATTTTTTTCTGCATGTTACTATATAAGTTGTTTTTGAAGAATTTGGTTTGGAAAATGGGAACAATCTGGCTAAAACAATTTCAAGGGTTATTTTAATGTACCCACACTGAACACTAGAGGTAGTTTGCTTTTGGCATGAGAGCTAACTTATTTTGAGATGAGAACCTCTAAGCTCCTCTGAAACATTGTACCATAGACATGCTATTAATAAATCTATCATAGAGGCTTAAAATGGCTAACTTAAAATTTCATGCAATGTTCACAATTTTCTTACACTTCTCTTTATCTCTTATAAGCCTAAGGGATCATCCCAGCTTTGTAATAAGTATGTATAATGCTTACAGGTTTTATCCTAGGAAATTCTAGCTCTCTTAATGGAATGAAGCTGTGTCAGGGGAATTTCAGGCTGAGTATTAGGACAAAGGTTCTTCACTAGACTATGGTTGGGCAGTGGAATAGAGTCCTCAAGGAAGTGATCATAGCACCAAGCGTGTCAGAGTTCAAGGAGTATCTGGATGTTTTAGTCATATGGTTTAGCCTTAGGTAGTACTGCAAGGTGCAGGGAGTTGGACTAGATGATCCTAGATGAGTCCCTTCCAACTTGAGATATTCTATGATTCTTTGATCCTTTCCTTTAGGTATTGCATGAAAAAGTGTGTAGAACAGAGATCAACAGAAGGAACTCTGATTTTGCATCTGATTTTTTCTATAATGGCAGAATGTTATATTCACAGAATCACAGAATCACAGAATATTATGAGTTGGAAGGGACCCACAAGGATCATCTAGTCCAACTCACCATCTAACACCCGTGCAGAGACCGAGAGCACATCCCAGAGCGTAACACCAACCTAGATCCCTCACAGTCTAGCAGACCACTCCGAGCCGGAAGGGGCCCAGAGTCATCCAGCCCTACACCCCCCAGCTAGACCATGTCACTAAGCTCCTCGTCCAGTCTTCTCTTAAACACCTCCAGGGATGGCGACTCCACCACCTCCCTGGGCAGCCCATTCCAATATGCAATTACTCGCTCTGTGAAAAACATATCATAAACATATCATTCTGAAATTAGAAAGTGTGAGGGTTAAGATTATTTACAAAATTCAGTTCTTTCACAAGGAGGTATAACAATATTTTTTTCAGATCAACTGTTTTTATTTGGGTAAAATCCAGCCATATTTAAGACACAGAAGCTTTTGACAATGTTTAGTTAGCAGCATAATCAGGTATTTTTCCCAGAGTATGCCTGCCTCAATACTCAAAATAGTTTTCATTTAGCAACAGTTTATTCATATATCATTTTACCCATATAATTCCACACCACCACCTGATCTATTTACTTGCCCAAGTTTTTCTTAGCAGCATCCAGATGAACAGATGCCTCATGAACAGATCACGGCAGAGGCAGAAAATTCATTTCTCTAGATCCACAATCCCATGTCTGGGATCACAACAATCTCCTCAATTGCTGCAGTTTTCTCCTTCAATAACTAACTACTTTCCAGTTTCTGCAAGAAGAAAAGCAATGGTCCACCAGCTACCAATACTGTATAACCCTGATCTATTCCTGGCATGTAATTAAAGATTGTGTCATAAACCATAAGCAGAAGGAGACAAAAGCAGGACAGTAGAGGATAAAAAGTCAAATGAATGGTGCTCAGTCCTCCACCATTAGAGCAACAAAGTCTCTATGTAATACTTCTCAACAATTTAACTCACATGTTTTTCCTTTGAATAAAGAAAGATGTTAAATCAGAGAGTGTTTCAGCTTCTTCTTATTCAGAAATCGGTTTTAAAGTGCCTGTTGTCATCTCTCTTTCACACTGAATCCAGATCCTTCAGTGTTCTGTGATCAAACTATCTTCTCTGGACTTTAAGTCATGTTCCGTTTTCACTGACTCATGCAAAAATATAAAATTGGGAAAAAGACACAAAGGTTGTATTTCAGTTACTAAGTCAGAGATGAAACTGCCTTTCCCAAAGCCTTCAGCATGACTCCTCTTCCAGTGAAGCTCGTAGAAATGCAAGTAAGTTCTTTTCTTGTGCGAAAGAGAAAATGTTAACTACAAAATCCAGGTTGAGAAGATGATTGTAAGTGTGCCTTTGTGCTTTTCATGCACAAAAGTTACTCGATAATAAAAATCTTTCATGGTATCTTTATCTCAGAAACAAGGAAACTGGTTACTCAGGAAGAAACTGAATATCTGGAGGTTGTTGAGGTCTTCATCCCAGACTATTTAAACAAGAGAACGTTTGGGGAAGAACGGATACTGCAAATAGGGAAATTGGGCATATTCAATATAATACATTAATTATAATTAAGTAATATTTATTTAAAAGGGTGGGGTGGGAACTGCTGACTTATACCAATGTCCTTGTATGTCGCCCTAGTATAATAAAAAAATCTCCTGGCCAAAGAGACCAAACTTGTGAGGAAGCAGGCTGACTGCCTGTGAGGCTTTTCAGGCCCTCAAGGGTATGAAGATTATGGTCATTCAGGATCAAAACTCATCATTTTAATGTAGGCAGGCCTCTCTACAGCATTTTATGAGCCACTTACAAGTGCTAAGTAAATCAGTGGAGGAAATCTCTTCTGCTATTCTTTTTCTCTTAGAATGTATTAATGAAGAACAAACCTGAGTTTTCTGCTCTTATGGCCAGCTCTCAATATTTGAGGTCAGTCATCACAGAGAGGCATAAATACAACTCCATCTCTTTATTGCAGGAGTAACTGTCCCATGGTAAGTTTCCCCACATTCGTGGGCCATTTCTGGACTTTTGCCCCCCAGTTTTATTTATATCCTCACCTCCAGCTGCACCCACAGCAGCTATTACCAATGAAATACCTGTTAACAATATCAATTTTGCAAGATCAACACAAAGCATAACACATAAGCATACCACCAAGCACTGATATAATATTAAACATTCTGGAAAAGGGGTTCTGTAGTTTTTAGACAACTTATAATGGAAGTTTCTCTCATCCCATTAATTTTGTCCTCTGCAGCTGATATGATTTTTTTAAGGGAAGAGAAGGGGGCATGTCCCAGGTGGATCTTATGCTAGTAAAAGTCCTAGCACAAGTAACACCCGTGGCTCGACAGGTCTTCTCCCTCTAGCATCACACCCTATAGGATGGGAATCTGCCACAGCATTCTTGCTCCTTACCCACATCGCTCCTAGGAGACACTGACCTTTCTTAGGCCAGAAAAGGACAAGGTCTTTGGAGAAAAGGGAAGAACAAGCACAGATTTTCCACCCCCTTCCCATTGTTCAAGCAGAGAGATCCTATAGCAACAACATCCAGAATGTGTGACAGAGATTCACATAGTACAGCAGAACATTAAACTCTGTAACAGCAGCAACACTCAATAATTTTTGTATTGTTAGGCACTATTCACCTTCAGAATTACAATATAATCTTCATGTGAATAATGAAGATTTTTAACACTTACAGCCTTCAAAAATATTGTTGAAATTTTATTTCATATCCAGAAATTAAACGTTTTCTAGAAGCCTGGCTTAGCCAATTACCAGAAAGAATCTAAAACAGCAGCTGCAATAGTCATACTGGAGCTATAATCCTGTTATGGAAAACAGAGTTTGCAATCTGACTCATATGCTGGCTTTACGGTACCTACACATATGTGAAGTGTCCCACTATTGCCTTTATTTTAAGTCAAATACACAACCTGAAAATCTTAACAAAGAAAGTCCTGTTGAAGAATCTGTGAAATTCAAAGCATTAAAGACTCTCCCATCTCCTTTCCAGTGCTTCTTAATTTTTTACCTGAGTATGCCCAGTAACCACAGGAAAACAACACAAAAAGGGTTGCAGTAGCCAAAAAGTAATAGAGGGCCTCCCAATGAAAAACAATGTACTCATCTTTATCAACACCAGTCAGTGGTCTGACTTAGCTTGTGTGGTGCTGCGCTTACCTGGAAGAATAGGCTGACCCTGCTGTAAAACAGGAAGCTCCACATTTATTTTCCCTTTAGCCTGGCCCTGAGCCAGCCATCAATGTGCAGGGAAAGAAAACTGCTCCCCTGAGAAAAGGCTCAGCAACTTCACCTAAGTAGCACCAAAAAATTTCATTTTACCTTGCTGATCTCAGACCAGATGGAACAGAACATGAAATGTGGGGGATGCTGTTGAAATCATGCACAGAGCTCTGTGCATGACTACAAAACCATGGGTTTGGAGGATAACTGCTCCCCGGATATAACTGCCCCAAGCTGACTTTTCCCTCGGTCAGATTCGAAAGCACACGGCAGAGTAACTCAAGTGCAACTAAGAAACAGGGTTTGTTAACTCAGGTGCAGTCCCACAAAATACAGCTGTTGTTCCAGCTGGTACATCCGCATGGTCCGGCACTAGGTGGCATGGCTTACCAAAGACGAAACTTCTCAAAACTTGGCAATGCCTGCAGCTCTATTCCTTGTTTTCTTATCAGAACGGGAATTAAAGGAACAGATTTTGATTCTTCAACATTGATTGTGACATAAATTGTGAAAGTGCTAGACCCATAACTAACTGAGGCCTTCACAATGCCCTACACAATTTTCTTGCATGCCCAATTTTTAGCATGTAGCAGAAAAAGGATCATGAGAACATCAGCCAAAGGAGGGAAGGAGGTTATTTTGTACTTCAAAGTATTCCTTAGTAAGCATTTCAGAGGCTGTTGTATATTATAATAGCCCCTGATCATGCAATTTTATACCTATACCGAGACTAGATTTTGAACAAGCAGAGAGAAGGAAAGACACTCCTACATGTATTTTCGCACTGTGCTTTGCAAAATCTAATGCCCTTAATTTGAATATGGAAGAAATTCAGAATTACTGGAAAGATTTTTATGTGTTTTTCTTCTTGAATATTAAACTTTAAAGACAGAAATTCATCTTGTCTGAAAAACCTGGCACATCTTGGCCTGTCAACATCTACTGATGAAACTTGAAAAGAGAATTTATATTATCAAAGCAGNGTGGGAAACCGTGTCAAAGGCTTTGCTAAGGTCCAAGTACACAACATCCACAGCCTTTTTGTCATCGACCAGTCGAGTCACTGGATCGTAAAAGGAGATCAGGTTAGTCAGGCAGGACCTGCCTTTCCGAAATCCATGCTGACTAGATCCAATGTCCATATCATCTCAGTACAGACACAGACTCTGCAAAACACTGATGGAGGACTAGTGTTCCTAAGCACTAGAAATGCTCTGCAGTTGTAGAGCACTCTAATTTCAATTCTTCCTGAAAAATAATGTAGGTTTCCCAAGGAACAATGATGTTAAGTGTCAGTAGGTTGTTTCTCTTCTAGGAAGTCTAGAAATCCATGGCTATACTCCTTTGACTCTCTATTATGTAAAAAACTAGGTTACTCTCAGGTTGTGTTCAGCCAAATGTATTTCTTTTCTTTGGCTTTCTGCTCAAAGTTGCATGGAGGGAATGATCTAAATCTAACTAATGAATCATGTTTTAAAAACTGTGCATGATTGACTGAGATTCCATAAAGAGACAATTAAAAATTTATGAGCCAATAACTAATGAAACACAACGAAGTGTTGAATCAACTTTTATAAAAAAAATTACTGTTGATTTCAATTAATGTACCCTAGGTGGAAAGACAGAGAACAAAAACTTCTCATTTTTCTTTTTAGTTTTTTCAGACTTCTTCAGTCTCCCTCAGCNAATCAACTTTTATAAAAAAAATTACTGTTGATTTCAATTAATGTACCCTAGGTGGAAAGACAGAGAACAAAAACAGTCTCCCTCAGTCTCTCAATTTAAATCTTATACAATGGTGGCAATGCAGCCTCCATTCACAGAGGGTGGTGTACAACAAACCTGCAGAGGTCTAATTGTTGAGTAAGATTTTATGATAACCAAAACTTCTAATACTGAGATTATGTATGCAAATGAACCTTTTCTATAAGAGAAAATCCACTGTTCTCTTCTAACTTCTCAACTCAGATACACTGTAGATATTGCTGCTAACCTGCCTCTAAGTCCCACAGGACAAAATCAGGTATTTTCCAGACTCTCACTGCTTCCACACACATATTTATTGAAAGAAAAATAGCTTGAAACAGAAGAAAATACTATCTTAAACAATATTCTGGCTCCAGCATTCCCCAAAACACAGCACAGCTGGAAAACAAACACCTAGTTTTTATAACCAGGCAGTTCTAACCTGAATTGCAAGAGATATAATCCCTATAATTCTATCATGAAAACTCTTATAGTGAAACTACCAGTGACACAATATTTCAAAGTAGACATCCATTGGTTAGAGGTATGAACTCGCAGCCTAAACTTAGCACTGATTTAGGAGTAATGGTTCACAGAAAGCTTAATATGAGCCAGCAGTGTGCCCAGGTGGCTAAGATGGCCAAAGACATCCTGGCCTGTATCAGGAATAGTGTGGTCAGTTGGACTAGGGAAGTTATCCTTCCCCTGTACTCGGCGCTGGTCAGACCACATCTTGAGTACTGTGTGCAGTTCTGGTCTGCCCAGTTTAAGAAGGACGTTGAACGGGTTGAGAGGGTCCAGAGAAGAGCGACAAGGATGGTGAAAGGACTGGAGAACAAGCACTATGGAGAGTGACTGCAGGACCTGGGGTTGTTCAGCCTAGAGAAGAGGAGGCTCAGAGGTGACCTCATTGCTGTTTACAACTACCTGAGGGGAGGTTGCAGTCGGGTGGGTGTGAATCTCTTCACTCAGGCTGCCAGCACCAGAACAAGAGGACATGGCCTCAAGCTGTGCCAGGGTAGGTTTAGGCTGGATGTTAGGAAGAGGTTTTTCACAGAGAGTGATCTCTCATTGGAATGATCTGCCCAGGGAGGTGGTGGAGTCACCATCCCTGAAGGTGTTTAAGAAAAGACTGGATGAGGAACTCAGTGACATGGCCTAGATGATGGGAGCCTTGGATGGATGGAGTGTGGTGCCCATGGTTCCCCACTTGTGGGTTTGATCCCTAGGTGGGCGTTCGCTTGGGAGTTGGACTAGATGATCCTGTGGGTCCCTTCCAACTCAGAATAACCTGTGAACCTTAGTCTTCTTTCTGAGATTCAGTCTCAGCTAAAAACAAGCATCAAATAGCCACAGAGTTTCTACACTGATAAATGAATATTTGACTGCAGTGGACACTTTGCTTTAGATACATTTTAACAGTGAGTTTACCAGCAGGTTCAAAAGCTCTTCATAAAATGTTGTTTCTTAACTGAAAGACAAGAAACTTCGGCACTAAGATGGAACTGTTTCAGGCATGCATAGCATATACAAATCCTTAACATCATGGATGTTAAGGATAAAAGGGAGATCCTTTGATTTCCAGTCCAGTTCTATAATATAGAACTAGCTATATTATACTTGCTTTACCTGCATCTGGATATTTTTTACATAAGAAGGGAAAAGAACCAGTTATGGTCTTTTTCTCCCCAGAGTCACCAAACTGGAAATGTCTGCAGTGTAGCTCTGGTGCTGCGCATAAGGACGCAACATCAGTCACAGATTTAAGGAAGATTTAGCTAGACTGGATTCAATGACTTTCTGGGGTTCAACAAAGTCTAGACATTCTGTAGCATACAAAGACTGTATAAAACACAGACTACAGCAGCCAATTTAAGAAGTCTTCCCTGATGCCCAGCCACACATATTTAAAGCAACATAATGCCACTAAAATGCAAACATCCAACCAAGACATACCATCATAAGCTGTCCTTAATTCCACACAGAAACACTTATTCATAAATAATTCCTTAAATGAACATGCCAGAATTTGATGATGTCAATATACCTATCCAGGGCCTTTTTTTCTTACTCAGATTTTTTACTCCACTTTCATAGTGACCACTTTTGGAAAGAGAAAATTCTTTCTCACTGCTTTTGCCTCTTCACAGTGCCAAGCAGGGTAGTTTCCTGAATTTGTATGTCCTATGCGTATTTTGTACAGATGTCCTATGTTTCTAGTATTAATCTGTAAATGAAACACAACTAAATGAAACACAAAACATTTGTTAAAAAGAAAAAACATGCAACAGAAATTCATTTAGTAACCATAAGATGAGACTGTTGTTTAGAGGAATTGAATATTCTGATACATAAACAAGTGTTTCCAAGGGTTTTGTTTCAAAAAAATAGTTAGGAGTTTGGGTCTTCTAAAAGACAGCCCTCGAAAGAACCCACTGGCCTCCCAAGCCCATTTAAATAGATTTAGGATGCTGTTTTAGTAGTTCCCCATTCAATATTGGCCTCACTGGGAGATGAATACACTCTGTATGTATGATTAAAAAGCAAAAGTGTCTTGACTCTAAAATCTGTTTCAGTTTAGTATCTATACTACTGACTTGCTACAAAATTATTATTGACTCCCACATACTTCTGAATTTCTCCCTACCCCTCCAGGAGTGTATGCCACATAATTTGGAAACAATTGTGTTCAGTTTTGATGCTTCTTTTTAAAAATCATTTCAATTAAGTCAACTTTAAAATCTGTATTTGAAAGATTACCTCTTGGGCAAGCTGGATGAGTGTGTGTAGTAAAGATAGCAGGATGCTGAGGGAATAAATTTGTGTGAAGTTTATTAAACAACTCATATGAACTCAAGTATAGAAGTAGAAAGCTAATTTTCAAGGAAGTAGAAGCCACCATGAGTGTCTTCCCTCCTCACTGCATTATTTATTTTGTTATAATGTAGGCTTTATTTTCTGTCCTTCCATTGTTTTCTGTAGAACATTTCTGTAAAACATTTTCATGTTTTCATTGACATTGTGTAGACGGGTGTGAACTGCATCATGAACTTCCCTGAACTCAGTGTTATAAAAAGCAAAGAGACAGAGCAGCAAGGACACACCACAGTTAACTGAGACCTAGTAAACAGTGCACAAACAGAGTAAACTCTCCTTAACTATATTCAGTACAAAGGACACTCACATAAGAGGGGAATCCTAGATCCCAAAGGGTGGGACTGCCTCCATATTTTGCATTTAAAATTCATTTGAGGTGAAATTAATTGTAAATGGCAACAAGAAACAGCCAATGACACCTATTGTGAAGAGGGTGTTTTTGTCTGTCAGGCACCTGGTTACTTTATCTACTTTATCTACTTCTTTCAGTCTGGGATTTTTGATATCCCAGATGAATAATTTCAGGGATGCTCCTTCTGAGAACCTCCATCAGTCTGAGAAAGGCAAAGAACTGCATTTCCTGTATCTGAAACATCTACAAGGCTATTGCAGAAAAGGTGAGATCTTCATCAATGCTGCTTTTCTCAGAAAGGGGACTTGCTATGTTGGATATTCATAAAGGGAGCACCTGTTTGTCAAATGGCCCTATAGCAGACACCTACTAGAGACAATCCCTGACAATTCCATATTTACACTCAAGCTATGCAGATTGTGACCTATTCTGGCTCACTTAAATCGCCATGCTACAAGACTGATGAGGAAGGAATTTTTTTGTGCAACGGGTAGGAGAAGCAACTGAAGACAGACAGATTTATTATAGGTATAAAATTTGGCACTTTTTCAATAAAGCAGCAGATACTCAACAGATTTAAAAATTTGCTCCGTATCCTAGTTCTTCACTTCCTTTAATTGTTGATATTGTAACTCTGTTTCAAATTTGCAAACTAAACAAGTATGTGTTGTCCTATATTTCTTGGTATTTTCTTGGGCACTATGTAGGTTAAACAGTAGTTTTCTTAAACAGTAAATAAATATATTAGTTCAAATCAGCTTTGTCTAAATGGATAAGAAAAGATGCTAAATTTAGGTCTACATTTAAGTCCTGTTTCTCATTTCTAGATATGGGTACCATACAAAAAACTGTTTTTTCATCACATAAATTTTGAAATGTCATGCAATCTGACCGAATGCAACAAGGCAACACAATGAGTATATATTACTTACTGTGAAGATGTCTTCATTGCCTCTCTGAAATAATTTTCCCTTCACTCCATCAAGAAAAATAGGACCTGAACTGCTAATAATCTCCATACAATGTAATGTAAACTTTGAGCTTGTTCCTGCAGATGGCATATCACTGGTGAGGACTGACACATTCCATTTCCTAGCTATGAAAAGATAAAAAGACTCACTGAATTACTTAAACTCAAGATTCTTAAACAAAAATGCATTGCAGTAATCAAAATCCTAAATAATATGCCAATGAATACATAAATGTGTATTTCACAAAATTACAGCAAGCTTGTTTGCTGTGCTGGACATGTCAAGAAATGTCAGGTTGATTTCAGGTTTTTTTCTCCATGTACCCCATATGACTAAGTCAAATTCGCAAGAATGTAGATCGCTTTTCAAACACAGTTCTGAAATTGTTTATTGAATTATATTTAATATGGCTTTCTGTTCACTTAGGACATATCAGCTCTGCTCAGGGCAGTGCTGTGTAAGGACAGCCTTGACACTCATCATTTCAAACATTAAGATATCTGAAAGCAAATTAGCTCTGCTTAAAAAGACCTCTTTAAGAAAAGATCTGTACTTCTACAAAGGTGTCATTGGCTACACAAATGTAACAGCTGTTTTGCAATCCGCTGAAGTTCACCAGCACATGAAGAACATTGATCTGAGTAAGTCCAGATAGGGCAGGGGGATGGAGCAGCACCTCTCACAGGTTCACAGGTTATTCTGAGTTGGAAGGGACCCACAGGACCATCTAGTCCAACTCCCAAGCAAACGCCCACTCAAGGATCAGGCCCACAAGCTTGGAACTGTGGACACCACGCTCCATCCATCCAAGCCTCCCACCAACTAGACCATGTCACTGAGCTCCTCATCGAGTCTTTTCTTAAACACCTCCGGGTATGGCGACCCCACCACCTCCCTGGGCAGATCATTCCAATGAGAGATCACTCTCTCTGTGAAAAACCGCTTCCTTACATTCAGTCTAAACCTCCCCTGGTGTAGCTTAAGGCCATGTCCTCTCCTTCTGGTGTTGTCAGTCTGAGTGAAGAGATTCACACCCACCTGACTGCAACCTCCCCTCAGGTAGCTGTAAACAGCAAT
>WEKX01012581.1:33474-45338 GCA_013390025.1 Pitta sordida | reverse complement strand
TTTTTTTTTTTTTTTTTTTTTTGTAGATATGAATGCCAGTAACAAAATTCTGAATTTTTCTGAGAATCTGTCTTCTGCAGAAGATGAGAGTTGGGGTTAATTCAAACAGTTTTTTACTTGAGGAAGAAGTGGGAAGGTTTGGTTTTGACCCGACATTTGATGGACTGTGAAACAAGGCTTAATTAAAAGGTGAGAAACCATCACAGTAACAATAGGTGGCAGTCTCGTCTCAGAAAAACTCATTCCTTGTGCGAATTTTTCTTTTCCCTGGATTTCCTCTTTTAAGGGGTTGGGAGAAATAATAACTATGGAGAACATCAGGAGTCAGGAGTCAAGATTATTACTAGCTTTCATCTGAGGTTAATTTTCTTCCTAGCTTTTTTTTTTTTGTCATCATCTTGAAGAATTATGTGAAGACTTCCTATTTTGAATTGACCTTGAATCCTACAGTTACAAATGCAGAGAAAAAGGTAGTTTTTAATACTTGGTCTGCATGCTAGGATTTGAAAGCCTAAGGGGTTCAATCAGCTAGAAAGCAATTCAATTGATTAAGGGATGAGTTGAAGTTGTTTAGGATGCTCTGCCTGCCTGTCAGCTCTTACAATGATTCCTTCAGGTTTCATATTTCCTGGCTTTGCAAGCAGCAATCTCTTTTCCCCTGCTGTAGTGTGAGACCTTGCAAGCAGCAGCAATGGGAAATGTCACTAGGCAGATGAACAAAACTAATCACAAAGCTGATAACACCTGAGAAACAACCTGACTTCCAGACTTCCCTGTCCTTTTAGTTACAGGCTAAAGAAAAGCAATGGTCTGCAACTTTAATCAGGGCTCAAGGCGTCTCTGCTCCTTACGCTATTACAGATGTTTTCTCCTGTGACCTCTGGCAACTTGCCTAATCTCTCTCTCTGCTTCTTGGTCTGTACAATGGAGATAGCAGTTTAATTTGTCTGTCTTCAGGCTAAAGCTTGTCTCTCACTATGCTGTATTTTGCTAGAGAAGTTCAGATATTGAGTCAAACTTGTCAGTTGTGTAATACAAATAAAATTACTTAATTGCTTAAGAGTTTCCACGGTTTGAGAGGAGCAACAGAAGCAGAGTAGAGGTGGCACATGGGTGAAATCACTTAATACAAAGGTCTTCAGTGGACCCAGACCAGAGGTGGTCTGATCCAAAATTAGAAAACAGCATTTAGATCAATAACCTAAAATGTGGGAAGATCTAGATTAAATTTTCTGCTCTGCCAGAAAGCATTTAAAGGTTCCAAATAACATGAAAGAGCACTGATTTGTAGGAAGTGGGATATTTATGGGAAAACAGGACTTGGAATCTACTAATATTAATTTTGTGCACCAAAGAGTGAAAATCATCACTTTCATACTTAGAGCATTCAGATGATTAATAAGAATTGCAGCATTTTAACCTTGTCAGGCTAATGTAAGAAGTGGTGCTTCTGGCTAGCTAGCAAAAGCACCTAAACAGAGCTGAAATTCCCCTTTGTTATCTCTTCTGAGGCAAAGAGCTTGGCTTCCCCTGCTAGTTCACTGCACAAGACTATATTGGGTAAGGCCTCTTTTTTCCTCCCCAAGGAATTTGGGCATTCAAATTCTGCATATATTTTTTCCCTTCTCTATTACCACAGGAACCTTTTTCCTAGGTGCCTCCTGGTTTGGGGCTAGAGTCAAGACTCTGTCTTCAACATTGCCTCTCAGGTACATGAGAACCTCTGCTTTCAGTGGACTGTACCTGTTTTGTGTTGCATTCCTGGTGCATTCCTTTTTATACTCTCTGCAGAGAGTATAAAAAGCCCAAGTATTGATGCTGCTATGATGGCTGATGCTTAGCTGCTGGAAAACACTGCAAGTGTTTGAATCCCGAATTCTATTGTGACTTTAGGTGAAAGAGGACTTGCTGCACTCACTGCCCTGAAAGCTGGAAAATGCCATTCTGCTCCTTTTGTGAAGAACTTCTGATCTGTATGGCTAAAATTTAGGTTTATCATATGTTTCCCTCTCAGGGTCTGTGCAATGGGAATTAAGTCTCACTCTTGACGTAATTGTTTTGAAATATCAACCTGTAGAATGTATTTTCTATGCAGTTAGATGAACTCTGGAAAACAATTGAGCTTTTCTCTGGTTGTACATGTGTGCACATGTTACTCTTGTGATCACAACTGATCTTGGAAATACGTACTTGGCTTAGGGAATTGGTGCACCTTGGTGGAGCAAGCCGATCCTTGTGGGTCCCTTCCAACTCAGAATATTCTGTGATTCTGTGACAATATTATCACCCACTGTTTTCAAGAGCCCTGAAATATGAAAATACTTAAGGCCCACACCACTGAATTCAAGAAGAATCAAGTACCTAAACATATGCTGGGTATCTGGGTTCTCAGAATAGTATTTTTAATTAAAAATCCAGATATAAATATTCAGTTTTGAATTAATATGAAATTAATAGGAAATAATATGATATTGTATGAATTATAATAATATATAACACATTATATATTAAGATGTATGCCATAATTCATATCTCTATTATAATTGCTTATGAATTATGAATATGGTGTAGTATGAATTAATATGAAATCTATAGTTAAATTTGCATGGAGGTCCACTCAGTTAGATAGCTGTAAAAGTAAGAGATGTCTTTGCCCTATTTCAAGAGGGAATGAGGTAGCAGAAGATAAACCATGAAAATGTGTATTCTCTGGTTTTTATTTCCTCATCTGCTGCTGTTCGATTTGTGCTGCTGCATTTTTCACTATGGAGTGGCTATCTGCACAGGATGAACGTTTTTCCTGAACTGTGTTCTTGTAAAGCACTGCCCAAAGTAAATGGAGACAGGGAAGGCTCTCCCACATGGGTCCTTTTACATAAATCCTGTCAGTTATTGAGATGAGTTAGATACTTGAGCCAACTATTCTTTCTGCATAGCACTTATGAACAATTTTGTAGGTTTTTATTGCACTAGAAAAACAGGAGAAAGCCAGCAAAAAGGTGAAACAGCTAAAAACTCCCACCTCACAGCCTTTAAAAATATGACTCCATATAATCAAAATTATCTGATGGTTTGACACTAGGCAAATGAATTATTTTTCAGTGTTCATGTCAGTCCTTTATGTCTCTATTATTTTGCATTATTTCTTTAAGAACATATTATTCTGCTTTCTGTCTTCATAAAAATTCTGAAATCGTGTTTACCATATCTGCCAGAGCTGGCCTGGAGCACTTCTAACCCTATCTAAAATCTTGATATATAAAGAAGAATGTAACTTTATTAAATGCTCCTCAGAAGAGACAGACACCATTATTGTGTTTCTTTTATGTCCCTTTTGATTTTTTTAAGCTGGGGGGGGGTGGAAAGGAGAATAGAACTTTTAATAGCAGGTTATATTACGATGTGCATTAAAGTCATATCATTCATGTGTTAATATCTGTCCAATTACTAAAATCAAGTCTTTCAAGAGCTAAATAAAAGTATTCTTTATATCTCTTTGAATTAATACTTAGAAATGTCGGTAAATGATAGAAATATTTGCTTGTGTAGATCATAGTGCTAGCTGATAAAACTTTGAAATCTCCTAAGTCTTTACTTAAAGCAGNAAAGTAAGAGATGTCTTTGCCCTATTTCAAGAGGGAATGAGGTAGCAGAAGATAAACCATGAAAATGTGTATTCTCTGGTTTTTATTTCCTCATCTGCTGCTGTTCGATTTGTGCTGCTGCATTTTTCACTATGGAGTGGCTATCTGCACAGGATGAACGTTTTTCCTGAACTGTGTTCTTGTAAAGCACTGCCCAAAGTAAATGGAGACAGGGAAGGCTCTCCCACATGGGTCCTTTTACATAAATCCTGTCAGTTATTGAGATGAGTTAGATACTTGAGCCAACTATTCTTTCTGCATAGCACTTATGAACAATTTTGTAGGTTTTTATTGCACTAGAAAAACAGGAGAAAGCCAGCAAAAAGGTGAAACAGCTAAAAACTCCCACCTCACAGCCTTTAAAAATATGACTCCATATAATCAAAATTATCTGATGGTTTGACACTAGGCAAATGAATTATTTTTCAGTGTTCATGTCAGTCCTTTATGTCTCTATTATTTTGCATTATTTCTTTAAGAACATATTATTCTGCTTTCTGTCTTCATAAAAATTCTGAAATCGTGTTTACCATATCTGCCAGAGCTGGCCTGGAGCACTTCTAACCCTATCTAAAATCTTGATATATAAAGAAGAATGTAACTTTATTAAATGCTCCTCAGAAGAGACAGACACCATTATTGTGTTTCTTTTATGTCCCTTTTGATTTTTTTAAGCTGGGGGGGGGTGGAAAGGAGAATAGAACTTTTAATAGCAGGTTATATTACGATGTGTATTAAAGTCATATCATTCATGTGTTAATATCTGTCCAATTACTAAAATCAAGTCTTTCAAGAGCTAAATAAAAGTATTCTTTATATCTCTTTGAATTAATACTTAGAAATGTCGGTAAATGATAGAAATATTTGCTTGTGTAGATCATAGTGCTAGCTGATAAAACTTTGAAATCTCCTAAGTCTTTACTTAAAGCAGTGAACATTTAACTATAGTCTTCCCTCACAGGGTCTCACATCCCTGTTACCCCAAGTTATACCATGACAACTTCTTGTCTTCAGAAAAATGAAATAAATAAGGTCAGTATACTCCTGTCAATATGCATTACTCTATTGAAACAATTGCCAGAAAAAATTAGCAACCCTTAACTGATTTATTTGTAAGCAAAACTTGTGGTAGATTTGGTAAATTACCTTAATAGGTGCCTGTATTTCAAGAAGGAAAAAAGAGATATTATTAAAAGCCAAGAGAATTTTTCCAAATTTGACATTTAATGTTTTATTTCAGGTCCAAGCAAAAGTGCAACTTAATAGTTGGTCTGAATTAGCCTGTCCCAAGTGCAAATACCGATTCTTTCAGATCTTTCTATGTCCCACTGTTCCGGTACAAACACATTTGCTGTCAAACTAGTTTCTGCCTGGCCTTTGATTACCAGTGGTTCCTCCTGTATCAAACTGATTTGCTGATCAGAGGTATAGGTTAGCTAAATGCTATAGAAATCTGCCTAAGAGACCTTTCTGTGGGAAGGGCTGTGAGGGGAGCCCGAGTGCTAGAGTAGCCATTTCTATTAATTAATATTTAAATACTGTCTTAGAGGCAGTTGTAGCTATACAAAGTAAGGAGCTAAAGCTGGTATTTCAAGCCTAAAACACATCCAAATATAGTTCTAGGGGAAACTGCTACCAAACCTAATGTGTGTGTACAAGCCAGGTCATGCTGTCTGTCTACTGCAAATTCAACTTTTTACATTTCCATGCTGTTTTCAGTCCCTATTTCTCTTGTTTGCCTATAAAATGATTAGAGGGTGTAATTTCAGTCCAGTGAGCATTTTATGTAAAATAATCTTCAGCATTTTGTAGAAGTAGAGGTGGTAACACTGGAACTGAACTAGCCTACTTCTAAAATGTAAAGTGTAAATAAAACAATTGCTGGCTTCTAGTAATTGCCATGACAGGTCAAAACTACTAGGAAGTAGTTTCAAATGTTAAATGCAGTATTTATATGTACATATGGGAAAGATTGAGGTTTTGTTGCTTTGGACAGCCTTAACAAGCTTCAGAATTTCCCGCACCCCAGCCCCCAGCCCCCATTTTCCAAATGCTTTTGAAAAAGTGTGAGACTGTTACTTTTATGTTTCTCTTCCCCCTCCCGCTATGCATTGTCTGAGAAGAAAAGTGGATTTCCTAATGGGCTAAAGTGAGAAGAAAAGAGAAAAATATGATTCAGGAACCAATCTTGCTGTCTATCAAACTTAGTAAAATAATTTAAAGTGGCCTCATGTGTGACTGCATGCAGATAGTAAATTACTGTTTTGCTCAAAGCTTGCTTTTTGTGTCACCAGGTTTTGAGCACTGTAGACTTTATTATTGAAACTAGTTGCTAAGCTACATGCAGAAGTTGTGTAATGCAGTTGTGTTAATTATACTGTAATACACATACAGTTACTGAAGTTCCATATGTGACCAAGAGGTGTGGCACTGAAAATGAACATTTTATTTTGCAGGATTATATTAATTTCCTTGCTGTAAATACAGTCCTGGATCCATGTAGAAAGATACTCACAGTAGGGCTCTTCCTAAAGCTCTTCCGTGCTTTCAAAGTCTGCTCTCTCCTGCTGTTTCCTAAACAGCTATTCTTTGAGGCCTTTCTTGAGCACCTGTGCAAAAGAAAGGAAAAGCTGATTTGAGATTTAGTTTTCTGTTCAGTGGGGAATGGGAATGGCAGGATGGGAGGGGGAAGGAGGAATTAGTTCTTCTCACTATGGCACTAATGAAAGTATGCTTCTCCATGAAAGAAATTTGCTCTGCTTTGAAGTCAGTGGAAGGACTAATGACACAGAGGAGTTGACTAGTGATGTGTAACACCATGCAAATGTCTGTATTTTAATCCTTAAACTGAAAGTAATTAGTGTCTTCTGTCATTTCCAAGGAGGTATTTTTATGCCACCTGCTGTGGATATTGTTCCCAACACACCCCCAGTACATATAACAATTCATGCTAACATAAAATCCTTTGGTCTGAGCACAGTCTCTGCAGGCCTAAATTCCAGTATGTGCAACTTTTCCTTATAGAAGAGAGTGTGAATGAGTCTAAAAAGTATCGAAGGAGGCATATTTCCAAAGAAATGCATTTTCAGAGTCCTTGGTGTTTATCCTCTCTTTTGCCAGTCAAGTGGTTTGAAGTCTGCTGGGACAAACTAGAGAAGGAAAGAAATTCTTTCATACCAGTTTTGAGGGAAATAATCTGGAGTAAAAGGTGAAAAGAGGCTCTACAATGCTGCTTTAGCCAAATAGATAGATACCTGCTGATTGTCACTTGCTTAGTTAGGATTCCCTCTGTTTCCTCCACCTCTTCCTTCCTCATTAGAATGACTGTGGAGAATGACTGTGGAATTACTTCTTTATTTTTATTTTTCTTTTTGATAGACGTATCAGGAAAAGTTCATTCTGAACCTTTTTTAAAACAATTTTACTACGTACCTGTGTCTCTCCTTTATTGGGGGGATGTTTGGAGGTTTTTTTAAGATCAGTCTCCTAGAGAGTGGTTTTACACATATATAGATATACTACTTTTGGTTATCTTAAAATATGGACTTCTGAACTGATTTTCTCTCAAAGCCTTGCTTTCTTTTTTCTTTAGTACAAATTCCAAATAATTCTGTGCTGAATTTAAACCCTCAGATGACCCTAAGTTCAAGCAGGCTTATGAGGCTGTCTTTGTCGTATAAAAGGCTTGAGGCAAGGTTTTAAGGGGTTTAAACTTCCCACACACAATGAGGAAAGAAGAATGGATTCAGAAAACCTAATTACCTCAACAAAAACTGAGCAGCCAAGGAGTACTCTGGGGGCAAACCAGTCAAAGACAGATAACCATTTTTCAAAAAGAACCAGAGACCTTATGCTGATGAGAACTATAGAAAAGTTTCATCTACTTTTTACTTGTTTTTTATCTTACAGCAGATTTTAGCCATTTTTTTCCTTTGCCTGCCTTTTCTGTATTGAGTAAATGCTTCAACTGTTATTGATAACTATTTTCATATATGCTGTTTTCTCATGCATTTTAATATGTTTAAAATAAGTATGTAGTACGTAGTACATATTTAAACTGAGAGTTGTTGAACACCAATTTGTGCATGGCCAAAAGTGCTTGTTCCAGCCTCTGAAACTTTCCTTCTTGTTATAACATGTAAATATTTCCCTTTGATATTTTACTGGGAGTAGTTTGCCAGTCTTTAGATATTACCATATATTTGTCTAGGACACCTTCTAGCAAGATCTATGACAGAGAAATCACTGATTCCTGGAAGCTTCCAGCAACCTCAAAGGAACAGAGAGCTGATTTTGCACATTTTAAGGTAAGGAAAGCAAGGTCAAGAGGGAGAGAAACCTGACTTTAGTCTCCAGACTACAACAAAGGGTGGTGCTGGAGAAAGGTAGTACTATACTTACAGAAAAGGCACCTTGCAAGTACTTGTCAGCTCATTGTTCCTGTCTCTGGAGCGCAGCCTGCTGGAATACAGAAACTGAGTTATCATTCTTNAAGCAGCTCAACATCCTTCTTAAACTGGGGAGCCCAGAACTGCACACAGTACTCAAGATGTGGTCTGACCAGTTCTCCCAATTAAAACTATTTTGAAACTATTATAAAAACTTCAGCAGGAAATTCTTAATTCCTCTTTAGGGTGTAAATTAGTGTCTTGTTTCCAAGGAAGGTCACTAAATTGAGACCATTAATCTAAGTTCTCCTTGTCTCTCTTTCCATTGGTTTAATATCTACTGTATCGCCTTTCCTCTCAGAGCAGTGTATATGGATGCAAGTTTCATATAGCCCCTTTTGGATTTGACTGTTTGCCACCTGTTCTTCAAATCAGACAGCAGAGAGATTGTGTTTTTGCCTTATAGAACTAGAGATAAAAATTCAACCCGCTGCCAGAGGTGTAGCAAAACATCTTGTCATGTGTGGGCGTTCCCCTTCTATCACACAACCTGTTTTCCCATAACTGAGCTGCTAGTTGAACTTGCAAGACTGAAGTATAATTCCTGCTGTTGGCACCCCTGCACAAACAATGGCTTTTGAGATGAGGTACAGGATGCGTCCCCTTCATGTCGTGTCCACCCCAGGCCACCACAGTTTTGTGTCTGTTTCCAAATATATCAGACTGAACTAAATTGCTTTGCTATGAAATCTTAGCACTTGAGACAGATGCATGCTATGATACTTGGAGCATATCATAGCCAGGTTATATGCAGAAAAGCAAACTCCTGCTGCCATCATGATTCCTCAGATTTAATGTTCATCAATCCAATCAAAGCATGTATCCATGTATCTCGCTATTTCAAGATTACAAATTATGTTCACATGTAGAGAGAGAAACTTAATGCACAATCTCATCCAGTCCTGGAAATGTTAAGCATCTGAAAATGTCTGCATAGCTGTCTAAAAAAATTGTAACGCTGGAGTATTCTATATTTTTCACTCTAGCTGCCAGTAAATAATTTATTGTGAATGTGAGATTGAATTCAGATCTTGCTTTTGACTGGTGTGAAGACAGGCGTAATAAAAGAGGAGATTCTATTGTTGCCTTGAGTACAGTGGATGCTGCTAGGAGCAGTGACAAATATGAACATTTCAAAAAGCAAACCTTGGTCTATACCTGCCTAGCATCACTAAAATAACAGACCTGTCCATCCAAAGTCTGATTCTTTTGCATCCTTCTGGCTGCTGGATGTCACAACAGTTTTGTATCTCTTCCAGTCCCAAAGTTCATGATAAAGACACTACTGTAGTTTATGAGTGCTGTAAGGTGCCAAATGGGAGCTAGAATGCAAACTTTATCAAGTCTACTGTCTTAAGTCATCGCTATCTTATGCTGAAAAGTCTGTGTTATTTCCTGCTCTTATTAGAAACAGTAAGCAAAACACATGTGAATAAAACGAGCTTGATTTGCCAAAAATATAGCTCAAATAACTTGAGCTTGATTTGCCAAATCTATGACATATTTTTTTCTTCAATAGCATTTCAGGCATGAAATTTATATTATTTGCACAATATATTTAAATTGTTCCCTCAAATAGTTCTAGTACATGGAAATCAGTGAAGCTAAGATTACTCAAACAAAGCAACCAATGTATTTGAATTGAAAATTATAGAGAAACATATCAACAAATTAAAGAAATGGTAGAGCACCATTCTGAAATATGAGGTCTTTGTTTGTTTCTTGATGTTGTTCAACCTTGTCTTTTCTTTTTAACCTCTTGTGTGATAACACCAATTGACACTTTCCTAGTTTTAGGAGAAGATATAAGGTCCAAGACTGAATTTGTCCCCCTTCTACTCTGCAACACTAATGTCTTTACTTCGTCTGAGCCCATTTGTTGGTCAATTTTCAATACTTCTTGGATCACAGAGAAGCTATAGGTGGAACAGGAGTCAATTAAAATCTGTGGCAAACCATCAAATCCAGTTCCTGAAGAGTAACTGACAAAGACCCTGCCTGAGTACCTTACATTGTAAAGTTGCTGGCGATAATTGGTGGCTAGTCATCTCCTGGTGATGCTGGCAAAAGGCACAACTTGTAGAGTGACAAATTCTTTGTGTGACTCTCAGTCAAACCCTCAATTTTCTTTCCACTTCTTTCCTTTATTTTTTGCCTTTTTCCCCCTCCACCCTCTCCCCCTTTTTTCAGACCCTTTTATTCCATTTGTGAATGAGAGAAAGAAATACTAGTCTACTACTCTTGGAACCACCTTCATCAGTACCTGTGTGAATTAAGAGTAATGCAGACTGGATAAAAGAAACTGAGTCCCAATCTTCCATCATCTTATGATTTCTCTAGAATCACTTTGCATAAGTACCATCAATCTAGATACATCACTAGTTCCTTGTTGCTGTATTTACCATGCTGCCAACGGCCCTGTGCTGTAACCACACGGAACTGCCACCACAATGTGGGTGCTGCATTTCTGACACAGCAACATCACAGACTTGCTGGCTGGAGTAGATTTGATTGCCTTCCTTCTCTCTAGGGAGAAAGTTTATTACCTGCTACCTATTTGTAACATGGCAGTTTAGAAATGCCAAAGACTGGAAATTGTACCAAATGTGCCATTCAAAGACTTACAAATGGGAATCATTTAATGCTAAAAACATCTCCTGCTTTTCCTCTGCTCTCTCTTTTCTAAAGGTCAAGCTATTTCTATAGAAACATTAAGCCAGCTGTAGAGAAGTTACAAGACCACTCCAGCTACACTGTGACGTGATTTTTATCTCCCATCCTAACAGGCAATGTCAGTCATAATTAGTGTTATACATAAACTCCTCACTGGGATTCAGGCTTCACATAATTAGGAACTGAACTGTGTAGAGTGCTGCTCCTCTTCTGAATCTGTAGTTTCAATTAACAGATTCAATGATGAAAATCCACAGTGAGAGATGATGGCTGGGGTCAGAGAGGTTATCTTTTCTTATAGAAGTTGTCATCTTAAATGAGAAAACACAAATAGAAGAGCATCTCATTAACCTGTCTAAGGAAATGACTGCTACTGATAGTGTGTCAGCAGGAAAAGCATGATCAGGACAAGATCCTTTCCCTGGCCTTGATCACTGCTATAATCATCCTAATCCCCAATGGGTATGACGACCATGCACAGTACAAGTCTGCTGTAGCCTAGCTCTATTTCATCAGTGAAGCATGTAAGCAGATTATTACTGGTCTGATCAGTGCTCTTGCCAATCAAGAAACTTTCATTACTTTAGAGCATGGCAAAAGAAAGCCAGAAAATGAAATAAATACTGAAGAGTTCTGGGCAGAGAGAGAAATACACCATTGTAGTCCAGGAAAGTGACCCTGAATTTCTGCCTTTTCTTTCAAGGGGCCTTTGAGATCTGCAGTCTCATTCTAAGACACATTCAGGGAATATGGTATTGAAAGGGGTAAAAGGGAAAAAGTAAAATACAATTACAGAGCTGGCATTATCCTTGGAACACTAGGGCAGTGGCAAGGCACAGGGACATGCTCCATACTTGGTCTGTGGCTGAGTTCTGGACCCTTCTCTGGACCCTCTCAAGCAGCTCAACATCCTTCTTAAACTGGGGAACCCAGAACTGGACACAGTACTCAAGATGTGGTCTGACCAGCGCCAAGTACAGGGGAAGAATAGCTTCCCTAGTCTGGAGGCAGAGCGTAATATAGTAACCAAAGATGAGGAGAAGGCAGAAAGACTTAATGCACACTTTGCCTCTGTTTTTAACAGTAAAACAAACTGCCC
>WEKX01012581.1:7607-32047 GCA_013390025.1 Pitta sordida | reverse complement strand
AGCTTGTTCAGGTCCCTCTGAAAGGCCCTCCTACTCTGTGGCAGTTCAACATTTGCCTGCAGCTTGGTATCATCCGCAAAGTTGCTCATGATGGTGAAATCAATACCCTCGTCCGTATCATCAATAAAGATATTGAACAGTGCTGAGCCTAACATCCCTGTGAGACTCCACTAGTGACTGGCTCATCCATCCAACCATTTCCTAACCCAACATAAAATGCTTCTATCCAGTCCGCACTCCAAGATTTACTTCTGAAGCTTACCATGGGAAACCGTGTCAAAGGCTTTGGTAAGATCCAAGTACACAACATCCACAGCCTTTTTTACTTCAACCAGGTGAGTCACCAGATCATAAAAGGAGATTAGGTTGGTCAGGCAAGACCTAGCTCTCCTTAATCCGTGCTGACCAGGTCTAATATTGTGGTTATTTTGCAGGTCCAAGAACTTTCTAGACTGCCTCCTCTCTGCTGTGTTGAGTTCCCATCAGATATCTGGTAGGTTTAAGTCTCCCAAAAGTACAAGGGATGCTGATCTTGAGACAACCTCCTGCTACTTAAAGAATAACAGATCCACCTCTTCCTCCCAGTTGGGTGGTCTATAACAGACCCCAACCAGGATGTCAGTCTTGTTGGCTGTTCCTCTGACTCTCACCCATAGGCATTCAACCCGATTGTCATTAATCTCGACTGACATGACATCAAGACCCTCCTTAAAATACGGAGCCACCCCTCCACCTCTTCTCCCTGGCCTGTCTCTCCTGAAAAGCTTGTGTCCATTCAATACAATGCTTCAGTCATGTGAATCATCCCACCATATTTCTGTGATGGCGACTAGGTCATTGCTATTCTGCCACACCAAGACTTCCAGGTCCTCTTGTTTATTACCCATACTGTGTGCATTAGTGTACACGTACTTCAGGTGGGCTATTGACTTCACCCTTAATACTAGCTCACCACCCTCAGTCCCATTTCCCAGGATTCAAATAGAGAGTGGAGCTTGTTTCAAGATAATGGACAGCTTGAGAAGTTAAGTTTAAATCCTTTCCTAACACTGAAGGGAAAAAAACCCCTCAACCCAAGTTATACATGCTAATTTTACTATCTTGGCAGGTTTATGTGCCCTCTAGCAGGATGAATTGTTCCATCAGGCAAAAAGTCTAAGACATGGAAGTATAATTTCAAGCTGAGACACAGAACGTTATAGGAAATGAGGCCCAATTGCCCCTGTGCAGCATGTTAAAAAGTTAGGAAATTCTCTCTATGTGTAGATGGAGTACTCTTCTGAAACAACAATATTACCTGTTGTGGCCTGTATTATTTTAATTTTTGGCCTATATTATTTTTTTATTCTTTCTCCTCTTCTGCTTGTGAGAAGCATGGAGAAAAATTCAAGGAAGAAAATGCAGTAAAAGATTTGAAAATACCTGTTAAAAAGTTGTCATTTTCCCTACTGACTTTGAGATAAAATCAGAAAGATGATAATCATTACCTACTCTTACAAACATGAGCGTAAGTGTAACTTCATTCAGCTATAAGACATCCTAGTAGAAGTGAAAAATGGGTGGACTGCTTAGTCAGTAAAATTGTTTTATAAATATTTGCAGAATTGGAGATTAAAAGTGCAGCTGCTTCTGTGACTATAGAGACAGGCAGATAATTCCCCAAATAATTTAAAATTGCTTAATTTGTGATTGGATAATACTTGTAAACTGTGCTAAAATGACTATTTGCAAAAATCATATGCACAGTATCTTCAGGGATAGTAGGGGAAAGGGTTTTAGCCAGGTTTGTGAATAAGAGGTACATAGATATGTCAAAGAATCACAGAATCACACAGAATACTATGAGTTGGAAGGGACCCACAAGGATCATCTAGTCCAACTCACTATATAATGCCCGTAGAAAGACCAAACGCACACCCCAGAATGGTTCCCTCACAGGCGCACAGGCCACTCCGAGCCAGAAGGGACCCACGGGACCATCCAGCCCAACACCCCCCAGCTAGACCATGTCACTAAGCTCCTCATCCAGTCTTTTCTTAAACACCTCCAGGGACAGCGACTCCACCACCCCCCTGGGCAGTCCATACCAATGAGCGACCACTCTCTCTGTGAAAAACCTCTTCCTAACATTCAGTCTAAACCTCCCCATGCATAGCGTAAGGCCATGTCCTCTCGTTCTGGTGTCATCAGCCTGAAAGAAAAGGTCCACACCCACCTGGCGTCAACCTCCCCTTAGGTAGTTGTAAACAGCAATGAGGTCACCTCTGAGCCTCCTCTTCTCCAGGATGAACAAGCCCAGTTCCCGTAGTCGCTCCCCATAGGACTTGTCCTCCAGTCATTATATGTTTAATACAGAAGTTCTGTATGTTAGGGACACAAACAGTGGCCAGGTGGCCATGTCTTCACGTTCTCCCTGCTTTTACAGGATTTCAGGGCCTTTTGTGTTGGAAGCTCTGAAGGTTCCTAATTCAGCCTCTTGCTGCCCAGCAGGGCCATCTCTGAGGCCAAAACAGGCTAATCAGGACTTTATCAGGTCGAGTCTGTAAAACCTCAGTGAGCAATTGGTTTCACCTCTGATCTATCCTTAATGGTGATAAAGTAACTCCTATCCATCTGGGCCCTCTCCTGGTGAAACCGATGTCCTTTGTCTCGCATTCTTCAACCATATGCTAAAGAGTCTGGCTCCATTTTCTGGATGTAGGTGCTTGGGAATGCTGTGAGGTCTCCCTGAAGCAGTCTCTTCTTCAAAATGAACAAACCTCTCTCCCTCAGCCTTTCTTTACTGGAATAGTCCTCATCCTTCAGTCCCCATCAAAACCAGGTGGCTTCTGCTAAATTTCCTGCAATTTGTCTATACCTTTGTGAGGTATGGATGCAGCCTAATGAAGTCTCATTAGGAGGAGATCGTCCTTCTCAGTTTAGGGACTGCACTGCTGGTAATAAAGTCCTGGATATCTTTTTAGCCATCTTTGTTGCGAGGACACATTGCTGTTTCATGTTCAGCTTGCCACTTATATATGTCTCCAAGGGCCTCCTGAAAGAGCTTCTCACCACTCAGTCTATCCACTATCTCCACTCAGTCTATCCACTGCAGTGTTGAAAGGGGTTCTTGCTTCCCATGGGCAGGACATTGTCCTTGTAGAATTTCATCAAGTTAGTGTTGGCTCATTTCTCGAGCCATTACAGGTTCCTTTTATTGGCAGCCTTACTCTTGGGAGTATCAGCAGTTTAATGGCAGACAGAATTTAGTGGCTAGTCTGGTGCATAGGACATTATTTATGTGCTTTTTTTTCCTTATTAATTTAGGTTTATTTATTAAAATTTTTGTGCTGCTGGCTCTATCACAGTTTATTTCAATGGTATTAATACCTGGAAGTTCCTTTGGTGTTATTCACATTTTGAGGATGCCACTCTGTCATGCTGTATTGGGTTTGCTGTAGCTGGGTTTCTGGTAGCAGGGAAGGGCTATGGGGGAGGCTTTTCTCTGAGAAGTTGCTGGAAGCCTCCCTCATAGCTGGCAGAGCTAATGCCAGCCAGCTCCTGGCTGGACCCGCTGCTGGCCAAGGCCAGGCCAATCAGAAGAGATAGAGATGCCTCTGTGATAACATATTTAAAAAGAAGTAAAAAAAGTAACAGGAAGACGAAGATGGCCGCCAGGGATGGGCAGTGAGAAGCTGTAACAGCAAATGCAAGCACCAAGGCCAGGGCTGAAGGAGGGGGAGGAGGTGTTCCAGGCATCTCCCTGCAGCCTGTGGCGATGACTATGGTGAAGCAGGCTGTCCCCCTGCAGCCCATGGAATGGAGAGAACACAGGGATGCAGAGATCTACGTGTACCCTGTAGAGAGAGGAGCCTGCACTGAAGGCAGAATTCTACTTGGTAGGATCTGTGTGCTTTGGGATGGGACCACACTGGAGCAGCCAGTGCTCAAGGACTGCACCCTGTGGAGTGACCCACGGGCAGCAGTGTTTGGAAGAGCTGCTGCCCCTGGGACTGGACTCACACTGGAGAGGGTCATGAAAGACTTTCTCCCATGGGAGGGATCCCATGGAATGCAGGGGAATGGCCTCCTCCCCTAAGCAGCGGCAGAGAAACACCAACTGCCTGTTTTTCCCCTACTCCTGTCTCCCGCTGCCTCCTGGAGGAAAGGGAGAATGTGGTATCTGTTGTAAGAGACAGAGGGGTGGGGGAGAAGGTTGCCTTCAAGATGATACTTCTCACTTTAAGCTCTGATATTGTTAGAAATAAATTCTTTGCATCCCCACTTTGGAGTTTGTTTTGCCTGTGACAGTAAAAGATTCCTAATCGTCTTCATTCCTGCCACAGCAAAACCCTTTGGTTGTTTTTTTTATTTTCCTCTCTCCCCTACTTGTATGAGGGGGGGGTGGGAATCTCTTCTTCCCTTCAAAGTTTTATTCACTGATACATTCACTGATACAGTGATCCAAATCAATGTCACCTACTGCTGGCGCAGAGTGACTTTCATGTATGCAGACAGCTCAGAACTTTGGCTGTTCACATCTCTCACTATTAGAACTCATTTGCATGTGTAACTATTCTCCTTGCTGATTACTCTGTCACATGCTTGAAGTGGTCTTCAGTTCCCAATGTGCATCACCTGTCTCGTCTGATTGATCTTCAGGGCTACCTCCAAGCAGAATTCCTATGAATTAAGGTTATAAAATGAAAAGTGCTTCTGCTTTCAACATGAATGTGCACCTATTATGCCCGGAAGGCATGAGTTTTGACTTTGATCTTTGATTTTTAATAACAACTAATAATTGAATAATAAAAATTATTTAAAAAATTTATAATTTAATTTAAGGAAAGAACAGAACTCTTCTCTTCCAACTTGTCTCTGAACAGCCTTAGTCCTCATTTGAATCTGGTTAACAGCTATTTTTGAAAGTCTGTTGACTCAGAGCAGATCCCTAGCACTTCTTCTCTTTATTCAGTGAGAATTAACAAGATATATCTGGGGGCAATAAGAGCTGGATAGACATTTTTCTTAAATCTGGGCTTTTTTTGTGGTAATGCAGGGAGAGTGGAGTGTTAAAGCCAAGTTACTTAACTACAGCCTTCCTGACTGCTATGAAGATCAACCATAATATGGGAGAACAGATCTGAAATTACAGGTAAAGAGTTGCTTTTATTTGAAAGTAGCAAAATTAAAAAAGAAAGAAGAATTAAACATCTGAAATACATTTTATAAAGATAGAAACAAATGTGAGTTCTAGTAGTTTCACAAGGAATCTCTTCTCTCAAGCTGACGACACCAGAACAAGAGGACATGGCCTTAAGCTACGCCAAGGGAGGTTTAGACGGGATGTTAGGAAGATGATCCTGTGGGTCCCTTCCAACTCAAAATAACCTGTGAACCTGTGAATTGCATCAAACAAATGCTTTTGAGCAGACCACATAATGGCCTTTTAGAGAAACACAATGTCACTTGTAGGGGGCTAGAAGTACAAAGTAGGAAGATGATAGCATCACTAAATGCTTTTTCTAAATTGCAAGGATGGGTGTTCACTGAAATGTTTTCTGGCTGAGTAGAGATAGAAATGCAGATAGATGAGGGCAGGAGGATGCAAATACGTTGTTTTCCACAAAAGGCTGTTTCTTGTCCATTAATCTTTATTCTGGCTCAAGCATCTAAAATTTGTGGATTCCTTACTGAGGCTTTAACATCATTCAACTATGAATAGATACCCAGTGAACATAAAAAAGTGTCCATGTTTGTTTCTGTCTCCTAAAGAACTGTCCAGAATGCTATCTCTGTTTTCTCTTATATGTGGGAGTATTTTAGTTGTTTTATTCTGATGGCACTATAGAAAATCAAGCATATCTATAAGCTGTGCTACAAAACGCAGTGTAACTTGCAGATTTCTATACTAATTTTAAAGGACTCAACTTGAAAAATCAAGAGTTATCTAGCTGTCATTGTTCAGTGCTCTGACTCATATTGTCATGTTATTCAGGCAAACTGCTTGTCAAGAGTTAACTCGGTAAGTGCATCACCTAAGCAACCAGAATGTTAACGTACTACAGCCGCAAAGTGTAGCCAGCTTACATTTTGATTTCGGGTATAGGAGTCGGAGGTGGTGATATATGGGCTTTAGTGCTGTGAGGGATTGGGATAAAAGATAATAGTAAAGCTAAAGAAGAACCAAATATAATATTTATTGTGTATCTAAGGCTGCATCTAATATATGGCCAGATCACTTTATGTTCTTTTTCTACTTCTTTGCCTAACCTTCATTAATTTTACATTTTATTTCTTCTGGAACAAAACCTATCATAAGCTTTTTAGTATCCCTTACTTTTTTTCTTGTTGTTCATGCATTTCATCCAATATCCTGGTCAATGCAATAGATACCTAAACAAAAATCTGCTAAAATTATCTTGTAGGTGATATTTTTGTCATATATTTAACATTCTTTTGACAGCCTCTTTAATATTGTGTTCTGGTGATACCCATAGATCTCCAGGCAGTTTGACAAATATGTATGAGATCATCCACAGGTGAAGATTTGCACACATGGAAGCAGATGGTAAATCAACTAACAGTTCAGAGAAACACGCATCAGGAAGTTTGGAAACTGAAAGAAATAAGAGAATTTTTCCTATTAATGAATGGCTTAGGGACTGGTGTCACCAGAAGAATATTGGGGTTTATGATCATTGGGCATCCTTCACCAAACCTGGCTACCTAGACTGTAGTGGGCAGAATCTATCAAATGAGGGTAAGTGGGTTTTGGCCCACAGGCTGGCAGGACTCATTGACAGGGCTTTAAACTATGTTTGAAGGGGGAAGGGAATGCAGCAGTCACTCAAGAGGACTCTGGTAAAAATGAGTAAAAAATGAATTCAGCAATCTAGTTGAGGTGCCTGTATACTAATGCATGCAGTCTGGGTAATAAACAGGAAGAGCTGGAAGTTTTGGTACATCAGGAACAATACGATATAGTTGCCATCATGGAAACATGGTGGGATGATGCGCATGACCGGAGTGCTACATTGACAGGCTACACACTGTTCAAAAGAGATAGGAAAGGATGAAGAGGTGGGGTAGTGGCCCTATATATTAAAGTAACTCTTGATATCATGAAGCTTTATATCAAGGATGATCAGTTTGAGAGCCTCTGGGTTAAGGTAAGAGGGATAGCCAATAAAACTGAAATCCTGGTAGGAGTCTGTTATAGATCACCTGACCAGGAGGAAGAGGTAAACCTATTGCTTTTTAAGGAACTAGAGACAGTCTCAAGATCGGCTGCCCTAGTTCTTGTGGGAGATTTGAATCTGCCTGATATCTGCTGGAAACTTAACACAGCAGAGAGGAGAGAGTCCAGAAGGTTCCTAGAGATAGCTGATGATTGTTTCTTGATGCAGCTGGTGAGTGAGCCTACCAGGGGGGAGGCTGTGCTCTACCTACTGTTTACAAATAGAGAAGGGTTGTTTGGCGATGTTGTGGTCAGAGGAAATCTGGGTTGTAGTGACCATGAGGGTACCATGAAGGTAATTAGGAAGGTACCATGGGAAGCACCCTTTAGTGACAAGGTGGTCCAGGAAGTCTGGACATACTTTATGAAAGAGTTCATGAAGGCACAGGGGAGGTGGTCCCTATGTGCCAAATGATGTGTCAGAGAGTTAGAAGACCAGCCTGGATGAGCAAGGAGCTCCTGAAAGAACTAGGGGGGAAAAAGAGGATGTACAGTCTTTGGAAAAAAGGGGAAGTAAATCANAAAAAAAGGCTGTGGATGTTGAGTACTTGGACCTTAGCAAAGCCTTTGACAGGGTTTCCCATGGTAAGCTTCAGGAGAAACTCTCAGAGTGTGGATTGGATAGGAACATTTTGTGTTGGGTTAGTAATTGGTTGGATGGACGAGCTCAGAGAGTGTTGGTGAATGGGGCCACATCCAGCTGGTGGCCAGTCACTAGTGGAGTCCCACAGGGATCAGTGCTTGGCCAAGCACAGTTTAATATCTTTATTGATGATAAGGACAAGGGAATTGAGTCCACTATCAGCAAGTTGGCAGATGATACCAAGCTGGGGGCACATTCCCTTCCAGAGGGCAGAAGATCCCTTCAGAGGGACCTGGATAAGCTAGAGAAATGGGCAGATTCTAATAATATGAGATTTAACAAGTCCAAGTGCCGGCTTATTCACTTTGGACATAACAACCCCATGCATCGCTGTCTGCTAGGGGACATCTGGATGGAGAGTGGTGAAACAGAGAGGGATTTGGGAGTAATGGTTAACAGGAAACTTAATATGAGCCAGCAGTGTGCCCAGGTGGCTAAGAGGACCAATGGCATCCTGGCCTGTATCAGGAACAGTGTGGTCAGTGGGACTAGGGAAGTTATTCTTCCCCTATACTCGGCGCAAGTTAGACCACATCTTGAGTAGTGTGTCCGGTTCTGGTCTCCCCAGTTTAAGATGTTGAGCAGCTTGAGAGGGTCCAGAGAAACATGACAAGGACGGTGAAACGGCTGGAGAACAAACTCTAGGAGGAGTGACTGCGGGAACTCGGACTGTTTAGCTTGGAGAAGAGGAGACTCAGAGGTGACCTCATTGCTGTTTACAACTACCTGAAGGGAGGTTGCAGTTGAGTGGGTGTGAATCTCTACTCTCAGGCTGACAGCACGAGAACAATAGGACATAGCCTTAAGCTGTGCCAGGGGAGGTTTAGACTGGATGTTAGGAAGAGGTTTTTCACAGAGAGAGTGATCCCTCAGTGGAATGATCTGCCCAGGGAGGTGGTGGAGTCGCCATCCCTGGAGGTATTTAAAAAAAGACTGGATGAGGAACTCACTGACATGGTCTAGATAATGGGAATTTTCGATGTATGGAATATAGTGCATATGGCTCCGGAGTTGTGGGTTCAATCACTGTGTGGATGTTCACCTGGGAGTTGGACTATGTGATCCTTGTGGGTCCCTTCCAACTCAGATTATCCTGTGAATCCTGTTAATCCTGTGAAATTACAGCAGTGGCAGAAATGAAACACTTAGTTCCAGTGGCCCAGTTTCTTAAGTGACTTGAAGTATGTGATGGTCACCCTACCATGGAAAAAAAAGAGGAAAAGGACTAGTTATTGCATTTTACAGTTGCACTTTTAAAGTAACCTGGTCACTAGGCACTAAATATCCTACTATAATGTCTGTCACAGTGTTTAAAATGAAAAAAACCACCACAAAAAACCAACCCAACCACCCACCTAACAATCTTACCAAAGTCTAGATTTTGGTGTTTTTTTCTTTGAGAAATATTGTGCCCTCCCATATTCTTTAACTTTTCCACAAATATGACTTTCCACTTTGCTAGTGTGGAAAACTCTGAATATAAGACCCCGAGGGGCTGCCTAGAAGGCAGAAGTTAAAAATGAGGAGATCCTTGTAGCAGGTTAGAGAAATAGTTTGATGGAGAAAGAAACTGCTGCCCTTGCCAGCATAGAGTATGTGGAGCTGAATGCACTCTGGGTCATAAGCTAAGAATAAAAAAATGCTTGGTAAAGGTTTTCTGGCTCACTTGATTTTACGTCTTAAATAAGGCATCTGCTACAACAAAAATTGCATTAGGAAAGTAACATGGGCAGATCCTGGAAGAGGAGTTTCTGTGGAGCTCTTTTCAGGAAGGAAGAGAAGATAAGGAAACTCTTCTAATGTCCCTACTTTAAGTTGCCAGGACCCTAGCCCTGACCATCTTTCATTATTTTCTCTGTCTTAAAAACTTGTTCTTTTCCTCATTTCTGCATCTTCAGAAAGAAAAGAAGGTCCCAGTACTATCTCAATTCGAGTGCACATGGTGTACATGTACATTACCCTTGTAGGGCAAAGTAGTATTTGGCACCTGTTGTGCAGCATCTGTGTTTGTGAAGCAAACTGCTGAGTTGTATGACTCCTGTCAGGTACACTCTGTCGGCAATTTTCATAGAGGAAAACTCTCCCGTTTTCATTCAAGTGAAAATAAAGGTATGTTCTTTTATTAGAAAATTAGCTGACATGAAATATGATTTTGCTTGACACTTGTTCTTTTTACATAATTTCCTCCAGTTTTATTAAAAAATTTAAAGATACTCTATCTAATTGGGAGGCTGTCTCTAGCTATGCTTTTGGAAGCTATGATTTCTGTTTTCGCATCTATTTCTTCTTTTATGTCTGAGTGCATCCAGTCTAAAGTTCTCACGTATAGTACATGGAAAGTGCGTATATATGGATTCCAGTAGGATACATTTGGACCCAAATAACCTTCAGATTTTCCCTAGTATAAATTACGTGTATGGTTTACATGCAATTTTAATGTTAACCCTGGCTCTTTTCCTTTTTACACCATTTGGAAGATGTCTGTAGTTCTCCACTGCTTGGAAGAACAGAGACTCTTAATCTTTTCTACAGATCATCTTTGGCAGCCTAGGCTGCGGGGATCTCTGCAAAGCATAGGAGAGAGAGAGAACCAACTTGAGCAAAGAGCATTTTGGTCCAGGATCCTGTCTCTGACAGTGCTAAAATGTCAGAGAACAACAGCAGAACAAACAACCTTCAAACGTTTTACGAACAGCAACACTGATGATCATATCTTTTGGCTGGCTGCTCATGCTGTGTTTGATGCAGCCTAGGATGGGGTTCGGGCTCTGGGCTGCCACGTAACGGTGCTGATTTGAGCTGAACTTGCTGCTGAGCAGCTTTTACAGGTCCCTTTTCTGTAGAGCTGCTCTCCAGCCACTCCTCTCCCAACTTATACTTGCAGCTGGCATTACTCCATCCTAGGTGTAAAGTCTGGCATTTCGACTTGTTAAATTCCATTCCATTAATTGTTGCCCTATGCTCCAATCTGTCTAGAGCCCTCTGTAAACTGGTCAAGAGGTGATTATCCTGCTGTATTCAGCATTGATGTGGTCTTATTTTGAGTACTGTATGTAATTCTGGGCCCCACAATTTAAATAGGGTGTGAAGGTCCGTGAATACACCCAGAGGAGGGCAATATAGCTGGTGAAAGGTCTGGAAGAAATGTCCTATGAGCAGCACCTGGGAACTTTGGCCTTGTTAGGCTTGGAGAAAAGGAGGATGAGGGGCAACTTCATTGTGCTCTGGTGCAATCTGAGGAGGGGAAGTGGAGAGGGAGATGCTGAGCTCTTCTCCTTGGAATCCAATAACAAAATGCATAGGAATGGTTCAAAGCTGTGACAAAGGAGGTCTAGACTGGACATCAGGAAACATCATTCTATTGGAATGGTGGTCAAACACTGGAACAAGCTTCCTGGAGAGATGGTTGATGTCCTGTTAGTGTTTATGAGGCAATTGGACAATACTTGTAAAAATATGCTTTAACTTTTGATCAGTCCTGAAGTGGTCAGGCAGTTGAACTAGATGATCATTGTAGATCCTTTCTGAGACAAACAGTCTATTCTGTTCTATTCTAGTCTATTTGAAGCCTAGCTTAACATTTTTGGCTAACATTTCTGTGCATTTATACTGTCTCAGTGGATTTACCCTTGAATTTACCCGGTTATTATTTCATATTTGGTGCAAACTTTGACGTATTTTACATACCATAGTACATTCTGTATCCTAACTACAAGCCATGTGAATAATCAGGCCCTTCTGCATATTCTAAATCAGGCAACTGCTACTTTTATTGAAGGCCTGCAGGCCTCACATTGGCAGGAGCGGGGAGCAACCCATTCCTGTCTATATATTCCTGTCATTATATACAGATCTCACAGACCTCTGCCATGTCCTAATTTATTGGAGGTTTTTAGTTTGTTTGTTTTTCTTTTAGAAGCCACTGCATTTTTAAAATTATTATCATTGTCCTTCTCTGAAGTCTCTCTGGAGGGAAAAGGAAGACAAGTGTTGTATATGGTATTCAGCCATGATCATGCACAATTTGAGAATGATAGTATCCATTTTGCTATTTAATCCTCTCCAAGTAATACCTAGCATTCATTTGCTTTTCTGGCCACTACTAACTCCTGAGTACTAACCCCAATAGCACATTCTGATGGATGTAATTGTTCTATATGTGTTCTATATGTGTTCTATACTTGAATATAGGACCGTTTTCCCCATGTTGCTTAAACTGTCATAAAGACACTTTCTTTCTGAGCACCTTTATGAGAAAGCTAAGATGTGATTGTTCTTGTTTCAAAGGCTGAAAGTCAGCTGTAGGAGAAATTCAGAGAGGAATTCTTAAGGGCACAAGAACTGCGTTTAAACTGGTTTTATATTCTGTAATCTGCAAGGGGTGACATATTATGAAGTCTGCATTTTCTATTTGGTTTTTTTCCTTCTCAAAATTCTGAACTTTTGTTACACATCCATGACACTAAATGGTGCCTATGGGCAGCTGTCAACTTTTGCTGCATGTTTGTGCTTTAAATTTTACATACTGTTAGAGGTGAAATGCTGTTGTTAAGAGTAAGCAGTGTTTCTCTCTAGCGTATTAGATATAAAACACTGGAAAACAAGAAAGGAAAATGCATGTTTGAAAGAGACCCAGGACTTAGGCTGTGCTAGCAAAACCACTGCTGAACATTCAACTTTGTCCACCTAACCTTTCTAATACTGTGATACTGTGATACTGTGGTACATCTCTGCTCTTTTATAATGGCTAGGCCTTCTGACGTGACGTCACTTTTGCGCTGGGCCTTGCTCTGTAGAACAACTCTTGTGTAAATGACAGATTTGTGCCTGTAACACTGACAAATCTGGAAAAGAAGCTACAGTTTTGAGGAAGACAGACACACAAAGCTACCAGGTGCATTACTTGGACTATTCCTACACTCTTAAATGTTGGTCTGCTTTATCAAACCCAAGTGTGTACTTTTAACGTGAAGGGGAAGAAGGGGAAAAGAAAAGGGAAGACAAAATGTTTTATTGGCCTGACAGATAGACAAATTTTTGTAAAATCTCATAAATAGCTGTGTTCTCAGTGCATGGACTTACAGGAAGATTTTTTTTTCTATTTCTGCTTGCAGACATCTGTTCACATTTTCTGGTGGGAATTCTGGGATTTAAACGGCCATCTGTTTCCTACTGTAGCATCTCAACAACAAAGGGCATTTTCTCAACTAGCAAATAAGAATCTTTTACTATTAGAAAGGCTCAGTCAGGAACATATGCTACTTCTTCCATTTAACCTTAGTCAATATATTTTTCAGTCCATTTAGATTACACAAATTTACCAACACAAACTGAATAAATTGGTCAACATTTCATGCAGTGAGTTGAAACTTTAAATAAAGCTTCAGGTATGCTGCTATTGTGTACTTCTGCATGAGTATGTTACTGAATTATTTGGCCTAGTAAAGATGAAGAAATTACATAGGGTTGTACTACAGGCCTATTTGTTTGAATAAGACAGGGGGAAAAAGCTACATGGCTCGTACAGTAGAAAGCAAAACAGATCCAACATGCCTAGAAGCAGAAGGCATCTGGAAGCTGTGTGGCTGTCTGTGTATACTGTTCCACTCAAGTCTAACTGGTCATCATGAAGTATGAGGCTAGACAGTTTCTGACATGTGAACTTGTCTCTGCAATAATCAGAGTAGGAATCCTTTATGATAGGTTTATGGGCAATGTATTGTGTATTAACTTCCTATAAGTGGTACATGTTAAATATAATATTAAAAGGGTCAGTCTTCCCCTTTTACCCTCCCCCCATAAAGGTATTCAGTACTTTGTATTATGTGAATAATCATATTATACTTCTAAGATATAATCTATCCTTGAATATTACAGATCTTCAAGGATTAACTCTGGGACACGTATCCATTTACAGCAGGTAGCATATGCATTAGAAATATACTTAAGGAATTGAAATGAAACTGGAAGTTACTGTCAGTACAGATGAGATTAAAAGACAGAAGAGCTAAGATAATGTAGAAGAATTTTTAGTGATAAAATGGAATAAAATGCAAGGTCATGAACAGAATTTCTGCCATAGAATAAGCATGTATTTAGTATAAGCTATGTCTGTATTCATTAAATCAGTCTGATTCTGGGATGCAATTTTAAGTTGTACTCACACGTGTATTTCCACTGGTCATGTATAGGACATCTGTGACTCTTGTAATGTAGTATGTTGATTTTGTTACTGCACCTGGGAAAGATATATTTCAAACAAACTAGAGAAGAGATAGGCTAGTCAAAAGAGTATAGCCTTTGACATACTGGCAAGACTTTAGGTTATCACTGGCTAAAAGGAGGTTAAGAAGAGATGAGTATGGTTTCAATAAATTCAGCAGGAAACAAGCAGCAGGAGGAGTAAACTGTAAAATAGCCAGGAGGGTGATGTTGGCAGAAGAGCAACAGGTACAAGCTAGTTATGAAAATAATTTATAAAGGACGTTAAGTTCTGGAATAGTTTGTCAGCAGGGGTAGTATGAAAAAAAAAACCAACAACCTTTAGAGAAACTTCAATCAGTTTATGAATGGGATTAAATAATTTATTTTATTAGAACTATCTACAATGATTTCCCATCAGAATTTGGAGCTGTCACTCTAAATGATTTTAACTGATTTTAACCTTTCTCTCTTCATCTTATACTTTTTATTTTTTTTTTAATCCTTTTGTGGGCTCTGTTTGTAGTTCCATCTCTTCTCTCCAGCAAACATCACAAGGTTTGTTTGGCATGTATCTAGTCTCCTCCCTGCACCTGTTCTTCTTATCCAATTTATCAAAACCAGGATCCTACCATATTAACACTTACACTTAACATTACTGTGGGCAAATTTCTGTATACAAATCCATACTGATCCATGCTTCATTTTACCTATACCCAGTGTTTGTTCCAAAAAATTAAATGAAGCTGATCTTAGAATTCCAAATTTTGAAAATCATAAATTTTTTACATTATAGAAGACCCCCACCTATCCACAGCTCACGTATTAATGATTTCAATAGTTTGCTATTCATTTTTCAGTGAAAAGTGATGCTGCAACTGTGTGCAGAAAACACTGTGAAGGCAGAGAGCTCAGAAATATGTAAATGAGCTCATGAATATGTAACTAACCAATGACCAGGAGCAACCGAGGGCAACGAGGAGAGGGAGCTGGGACCTGCATGGCCCATCCTGTCCCAGTCCCATCCCGGACGCATTTAATGTAAACATGTGTTTTTGTGCGGCTGGAATTGTTCTCCTCCAGGCTGCAGGACGGGACTGCCATTGTGTTTGTCTGTGCATGAGAGCAGGAGGCACCTTCTCCCCATTCCCCTGGGCCGCCGGGGAGCCGCCTGTGCCTGTGCTATGGTGGTGTCAGGGGCTGGGGTGGCTGCCCGTACTGTGGCGGTGGCGGGGGAAAGGTGCCTCTCACTTCTGCTATCATGGACATCAACACTAGGGAAAAAAGAAAAAAAGTGAAAAAAGAAAGAGAAAACTGTCAGTTTAATAGTTGAGGCATCCCGGTCCTGTCCTGTTCCATCCCATGCCGTCCCACTTTGGCAAATGGAGGGAGCCAGGAAGGAAGCTGTGAGCGGCACAGTCCATCCAAGTCCCATCCCATCCCGCAGTAGTGAAGGGAGGGAGCCTGGAAGGGAGCTGCGAGTGGCGAGGCCCAGACCTGCTGCAGCAGTGTCCCATTCCTGAGGGGCACGTGGCATTGGGTGGGGATTAACTGCATATTCATGAGTTTCCTCTTTTTGTGAATCCCAGTCTTTGCGCCCTAGTCCCGCACCCGTGAGCCGGTGATACCCAGGGGCTGACTGTATTGAGAACAAAACTTCCACAAGTCACCAGTTTTCTAGGTTTGACCTTGGCAAACATAATCCAATTCAGAATCTCAAAACACAGTGACTGCTATCTGAATGAAGGTTTTTTTCATTACAGATTCCATTAAGATTGTTGTTATGGACTACTAGTGAGGCACAAAGAATAAAGTGTCATGGCCAGCTTTGTATGAAAGATCAATAGAAGAAAAATAACTGTCTTTGCTCTCAAATTGTCTATAGGCATGTCATACTTTTATGTGGCTTTTACATCCGTATGTTCAGGTTGGTTGAACTAGCATAGTCGTGAGTGTCCCCACCTCTCACCTGGGAGGCCAAGAGTTCGATTCCTGCCTGGGAGACAGTGGTGTTGTTTAAGAGTTGGACTCGATGATCCTTGTGGGTCTCTTCCAACTCAGAATATTTTGTGAAATTCTGTGAATTCACTCCAAAGTGTCCCCTTGCTAGAAATTTCTAAATATCATCCTTTTTCCAGATCCACTTTAGCTATGAGTGGCACTAGTTCTACCACACTTAGAGGACCACCTTAGAGAAGCAATATGCCTCTTGTGCTTGGAAATGGTCATATAGCTGAGGGTTCTGAAAGTAGCTATTGGCTTCTGAGAAGTTAGATGGGATTTTATAAACGCATTGACTCCTTTCAAGATCGGCTGTTTTCTTACTGACAAGACCACCCAGAAATAATTATTAATGTTTACTCTTGGCCAGTTATATTGAAAAATTATTTTCCTCTCTGTCCACAGAAAACATTATTAAAGTATTTACTATGGCAAGTGAAACAGCTTGTCAGTCAGAAAATTGTTCACTCTGGAGTCACCTAAAATCAGTGGGTGCTGTCTAGCAGGTCTTGAGAGCCCACTCCCCCTGGTATTAGAGCTGGAAGATTAGGTTCACCTCTTGTCTAGATACATCTCTTTGGTATTGGGCCTGAGGAGAGGAAATTGGAAAAGTGACCTTTTTACTGCACATACAATCCACAAAAATGCTTAGGAGGGAAATGGTATGCATCTGTTTCAATAAGCAAACCAAGACAATTAAAAAGAAAAAAAAAAGGCCTACAGGAATTAAAAGTACTATTAGATGAGACCAGTTCAAGATGCTGCTGGGATTCATGTACATGCACACAGATCCTGATGCTGAATTCTGAGTAGATACTTAAAATTAATTGTCATTTCAAAACGACTAAAGTTGTCCATGCAAATCCACATTTAAAATACTACTGAGATGAATTTAAAACCCATTAGCAATATAATATTCAAATGCCTCAGAGAAAGGACATGAAAAAAGTAGATTTTGAAGAGCTGAATCTTCACTGATTTTGCTGGGAGCTTGCCTAAGAAAGGACAGGAAAAACATTTCACTATTTCTGTCAGTACTGGGAAACAGGGTCAAAGGGCTAATCTATTCTGGCAACCAAGGCTTGGCAAAGAAGCAAGCCTTTCAATTCCTTCCTCTCAAAAAATTACTTTGAAGCTGCTGCCCCTACTCAGTTAAACAGTTTTTTTCAGTAGAAACCCATTTACTTAGCTTTCCAGTGCTGGAACAGAGTATTCAAGGTCTGTCTTAGGAACAGGTCAGATTATGACATCGCATTTCTTTATTTGTTGTACCTGAATACTTCCTAATACACCTTGCTGAAATGTCTAGGGCCTGATACCGTGCAGGTGATCAGAATCTTTTCATTAGTCTAAGCAAGGCAGGTTTGGCTCTCTCTTATTTGTTTATCTGTGATGTACCAACTCAACACAAGAGGGGGAGTCTCTTAGACTTTAACAAATTTATTTGCTATCACAGTCAGGTTTACCTGTCTCCCTAAACGCAAAGACTGTATATTTTTCAGTACATCACTTGTTATCCTTTGTTCTTAACTACGGTAGTCAAATTCTATGGGGAACAGGTTTTTGTAACTAATTTCCCTATTCTCTTTTTATGTTTCTTCAGTACTTTTAGGTGTGGTGCTCTCTCAATATTATGGTCTCATTTGCTTTATATAACCAAAATTCTTGCCTTACCATTGTTTTAACACTTTTTAGACAGTCTTATTTTATCCATTTGGATGTCTTTCTTCCAATTTTTCTTGCCTATGTGAGTTTCTGACATAAGAAGCAAAACAACCTTCCTTTCCTCAATCATACTAAAACCAACTTCAGAAGCAATCTGAATGAAAGAGCAAAGACAAAATGTAGTGTTATAAGCATTAGACTGCAAAATAAAGTTGGACTTTTACGGAAATGAATAATATGCCCTGAACACTAAAACTGCACCAGAAATGGTGTGTGTGTCTGTTTTTCTCTTTTACCACTCAATTCAAACTCAGCAGTGGAATCCTATAGAACAAAACTTAAATTTTGTTTTGTTCAGAAGTGCATCACAGAATCACAGAATTTATGAGGTTGGAAAAGACCATAGAGATCATCAGGTCCAATCTAAGAGGTCATTGAGTCCAACCTATCATTCCAATCCAATGAGTTGAAAGAAAAACAAAAGATAAACAGGGCTAAATCTTTGAAATCTGGAGTGGGAAGGGGTTTTTCTCTCCACTTTTTCCTGTAATTCAGGACTACAGGAGTTGTGCAGAATGAGAGATGAATACCATTGCTGTGACTGAGGTAGTCTTCAGGTGTATCACTTAATGCAAATTAACAAACTTCAAGTTACTGATTTGGATATTGAAAAAACCAAGATGTTAAACAAATAAACATGCATGGTAACATCTTTCTTCTCCCTTCCTCAGGCTCAGTTTCAGTCTGATACCCCCTCGTCCTCCCTTTCTAGTCTCAATTCCTCTTGTTTTTTACTTTGAATTATGTTCAGTTCCCTCCCCTCTCAATTCCCTCAGTAAGTGGTACTGGAGGCTCAAGTTAGTGCATAATGGTTTCTTTCAGCTGCTTCTTGCTCCTTACTCTTTCTCACCTCCACTACTCCATGCATCTTACTTAAAAAACATGGCACCTGGAAGGTCACAACAGTTTGAATAAATATCCACTACAATCTCAACCTTTTATTTCTGCACACTAGACTACATAATAATACAAATTTGCATTACAGACTTATGGCATTCTTTGTGCAAGACTCACAACCAAGAACACTGCAGAAGTTTCAATACACATTCATTACAAATTCCACACTTTGTCACTGCAAGGGAGTGTCTCCTTTTCAGAAGCGGCAGGATTGGGGCATCACTGATCCCAAGGTTGACAGGGCAGTTTTTATAAGTTTTTGTAAGGGTAACAGCCCCAAAGTTATGCAGATCAGTGCTTTCTAAAGCTGTCATCTTCTCTCAGGTAACGAGTGATAGGATAAGAAGAAGTGGCCTCAAATTGTGCCAGGGAATGTTTAGATTGAACACTAGGAAAAGGGGACTCCCTAACCCCATGGTGGGTGGGCTGTGATCCCTCAGAGGTGCCCCAGCCCCAACTCGTTGTGCCTGCTTTCCTTATCCTTCTCTCTATACACCCTAGCTGACTCTTCTGACTGGTGGAGGTTCTGAAGCTCAGGGTGGGTTTGGTTAACTAAAGAACTCTCTACAACTGACTATAGAAGACCCAAGGCAGCACACAGCTACTCCCTGGCCCTATGTACTCCATCAGGACAGAGATGATCTGAATTCAAATGTCTGGAAGGCATTCTGTGGTCCCTCAAGGGGTGTTCCATAATGGAGCTCTGGATATGGACAGTGTTCTACCAGCAGTAAACACTGGCAGCATACTCATCACTGGAGGGATGGTGAGCTAAATGGACTGTCCATGATCACTACACTGCACTACAGTTGGAGGAGTCTCTTATTCCATGGTTCAGAGAACATTTATATGATATGAGAGAAACTGGGGAATGACAAGGGAAATTGTGGGAGCCCTCAGCCATCAGTGGTGCAGAGTGAGATACAGAAGACCCTCAGAGAAATAGAAAGGTAAAGCACAATAAGAGAACTGTGCATGAAGCCAATTCAATTCAAAGGTCCAGTAGAGTGTAAAGGAAACAGTGAGCAGTAAAAGGAATGTGGGAACATTAATTTTTTCCTCAAATCTGTACTTGTGTTTTCCTTTCGTAATTTCATGAAATTATTTTTTTACAGTTTTTAGACGGCAAAATACTTTTTCTCACTAGACCTATGTATTGTTGGTAGCCCGTAAGTGATTCGCAAACTAAGTACTCCTTTCAGACTCCAACACAGGCTGCAGAGTAGTTCTATGCAATTTCATTCCCTGCTCTGACTCTTTCAGAGACAATGACTAACTGTTTTCTTGACTTGGCTGTCAAGGGAATAGGATCCTTACTTACCCGGAGTGATGTCGTCTTTTAGGTTGCACTCTTATTGATCTTACTAGTTTTCTTAGCAATTCATGAATATTTATGCCAACATACAAGCTGCACAGTTTACTCGATTCCCTTAGAGAGAAAAGTTGTATTAAATTGGACATAGTTCAGTGACTTGCAGACATTGAATATTCTCCTCCAAGCTCCTGAGTGATACATGTCAACAAAGAGGAAGTCAAGCAAAAATGCCAGGAAGAACAAGGAGCTCTTAAATCATCTCCAACTCAAAAAGGAAGCCTACAGGAACCCCCTACACAGGAATTGGCCAACCAGACAGGAATCAAGTTAGGGAAGCTAAAGCACTGATAGAATTAAATATGATGAGAGACATCAAGGGCAGCAAGAAAAAAAATCTGCAGGTATGTCAGTGATAAAATGACGACTAAGGAAAGTGTGGGTCCTCTCTGGAAGGAAACTGGAGACCTAGTTACCCAGGATGTGGAGATGGTTGAAGTATTCAACTACTTTTTTTCCTTGGCCTTCACTGACAAGTGCTCCAGCTACACCACCATACTTGCCAAAGACAAGGAAGAATGAAGAACTACCTGCTGTAGGAGAATATCTGGTTTGAGGCCAGCTAAGAAAACTGGAGGTGCTCAAGTTTATGGGGTTTGATGAGATACATCCAAGTGATTTGGGGATTCAGAAAATTACAAATTTAGTGAGTTAGGTAAGGGCATAGAGATTTAGGGATTTTAGTGAATTAGTGAAAATTTAGTGAATTTTTAGTGAATTTTAGAAGGATTAGTAGACTTCAAAATCATTCAGGAGGCCTGAGAGTTAAGGTTGAATATTAAGGGTGAAAAACGCTGTCCTGCAGTCTCTGAAGGTAAACAAAAGTGAGTGTTAGCCACAAGGGGAAAAGAATGAGCAACATTGAAGCTAATTGGTTGAAGGACTCATGGCAAAGTTCTGGTATATGACATAACGCTGAAAGGATGAATATTCATGGAGTGATTTGCATATGTATGAGTCCAGGGGTTAAAGATTGCTGATGAATCTGGGCGGTTCTCTTTCGGCACCTGGCAGGGCAGGGGACACTGCCGTCCCTCTTTCCTTGGCTCTTGGGCCAAAAATAAACCTTTTCTGTAGAATGCATGCAACTACCTTGAGTCCTGACTGATTTTGCTTAAATCACATCGATCTTGAGGAAAGTTGTGAAGAAAGTGGCTAAGCCACTATCCATCATATTTGAGAAGTGAAGTTCTCACTAACTAGCAAAGAGAAAACATAACCCCCACTTTTAGAAAGGAAAAAAAGAGAGATGTGGGGGACTACAGGCCAGTCAGTCTCACCTGGGTACCTGGCAAGATCATGGAGGAGAACTTCCTGGAAACTATGCATACTGCAAAAGTAGAAACAATGGTTCCCAGCATCTGCACTATACTAGCCTTTCTATGTAACGCATGTCCTCATGGCTACCTGAACACCCTCTCCTACCAGTAATTTTTGCCGGGATGTGCTCTTGCAGACAAAGTTCTGCCACAGATAGTGCTGAGGCATTGCTTTTTGAGTTGTACTTTGGAGATTTTTTGGATGTAGCAATCTTCTGGTTAACTACAGGGGCTGAGCTGAAACGATTAGAATGGAACAATTAAAAAGAAGAGGTAGCTGGGAATGAAACCCACAGAAACCAGGCTGCTACTTCAGTGGTTTCACAGCTGACTGTGTAAATGGATCTCTGACACAACAAATGTTGCTTTGAGCTCTGTTCTCTGCTGAGCCATGGCAATGATTCCATGGTGGCTTGCTTGTGGGTTATTATTATTAAAGACTTCTGATTAGAAAGTTAAACCAGCAATGTTCTAACTACTCAGAATCTGCCGTTGCAGAAATGAAGGAAGTAACAAGGTGAAGACCAACAGGGAGGGGTGAGATAGTGGGGACTGCTATGGTGATTTTTTCTCATCAAGCTCCTCAAGTCTCTCATTCTCCTGTTCTGTAAGAAGGATTAAATCCTAAAATTCAGGGTATTTTGAGCGTGTTTTTCAAGTCTATATTTCACAGATTAAAAGTGAAAAAAGGAAAGGAGAGGGAAAAGAAACCCAAATCGGAAGAAATGGACACACCTTTTTCAAGACAACCAAACTTGCGATCTCTGGCTGGTGAATATGCCAAAGTCTGTTAATTAAAATGAAGTTTTGCCAAGTCTCTGTATACCTATACAGACTAATGGAAGGAAATTCAGCACAGAGGCTAGAGGAAACATCAACCAGGAAAATGAGCTAAAGGTGATTGTGTATGTTGGTGCTCTGAAAGAAGAGTAAAGAAGCAGGCACTTCCAATCAGTTCAAAAGGAATGGAAAATATGAAAAATCAATATATTTTATTTGTTCAATTTATTTTAATTACTTTCACCTTGGGGTTATTAGAAATAAATTTTAATTTCACCCTTACCAAAGGTACAGTTTATCGTTGGCTCTGATGTAAATACAGGTCCAGGCATTGAAATGTTTTCTGCTTGTCCTTACCACAGATGTTACAGGATGACTTCTGTATGGATTGTTGCAGAGTGTAGTTGTGCCAGTCACAATGTCCTACTATATCACAACAAAAGAAAAACTCAGAAGACTTTCTAACTTAATAGGTAGTAGCTTACATGCACTATTGTCTGCAATCCTGGAGTACTGTTGGATATTAAGAGGAAATAATTAGAAATAATGGAACTATCAACATCTTGAGTACTGTGTCCAGTTCTGGTCTCCCCAGTTTAAGAAGGATTTTGAGCTGCTTGAGAAGGTCCAGAGAAGGGTGACAAGGATGAGGAAAGGACTGGAGAACAAGCCCTATGGGGAGCGACTACGGGAACTGGGGTTGTTCAGCCTGGTAAAAAGGAGGCTCAGAGGCGACCTCAGTGCTGTTTACAACTACCTGAAGGGAGGTTGCGGCCAGGTGGGTGTGGATCTCTTCTCTCAAGCTGATGACACCAGAACGAGAGGACATGGCCTTAAGCTATGCCAGGGGAGGTTTAGACTGAATATTAGGAAGAGGTTTTTCACAGAGAAGAGTGATCTCTCATTGGAATTATCTGCCCAGGGAGGTGGTGGGGTCACCATCCCTGGAGGTGTTTAAGGGAAGACTCAATGAGGAGTTCAGTGACATGGTCTAGACAATGAGAGGCTTGAGTGGATGGAGTGTGGTGCCCATGGCTCCAGGGTTGTGGGTTTGATACCTGAGTGGGCGTTCGCTTGGGAGTTGGACTGGATGATCCTTGTGGGTGCCTTCCAACTTGGAATATCCTGTGAACTTGTGAACCTCTGTCTGATGAACACTGGAACTGTCACTTTCATTAGTGGTGACTGGAACATATGCTTCTTTCACAGTAATCCTACTTCAATATTAATTCAAAAAAGGATTTTGTACTTTTAGCAGGGGAGATATAGATAAATTTGTCTCCAGACAGAACATTAGTATTTTAGAAGGTCTGGCTTGTCAGATGGTGGCTTGCTCCTAACCTGTCAGTACAGTGAGTGCCTGAAGGCATTATGTAGTACTGTTTTCTGTCACAGACACATATATTCGCAAAAGGACATATGAGTGAAATGGTGTGATGAGAAGCGTTAGAAAGCTATTTCAAAATAATACCAGATAGTCCATCAGCTGCCAGAGTTATTTAAGGAAGTGATAACATAAATGCTGCATTTGGCCTCTGATCTTTTAATGCAAACTCCTTTAGACAGATTAGCTTTTCTTTTCAGTGTGTGTGTTTATATGTGTTTTACTCTTCCTCTACAGTGTCTTTTTCCTCACAGGAGTGGCAGTCACTTCTTCATTCCAAAAAGTCTGAAGGAAAATTCATTGCCATGAGTTTTTGGACCCAGACATATGACAGGAGAAACATCAGACTGTAGGAGGTCAGAGAAGGCCCAGAACTCATTATCTTTCTTGAGAAAATACCTTCTATGGATTCTTGAACTAGTGTAATGGGGAGAGGCCTTTTGTTCTATTGTAAAACTTTTCTCCTTTTTACTGGAACAGACAATAGGTATCTCTTTTTATGTGGCATAGAGGACCCTGTGTCTTATCTTCCCTCCCCCAAAAGGAATGTGAGGAATGTGGCCACGGGAGGGGCTTTCTCCTCTTCACTTGACAAACAATGGAGGATCCTGTATCTTATCTCCCCTTCCTGGCAAGGCATATGGCATGAGGAGAGGCTTTTCTTCTTTCTACTGGACAAACAATGGAGGATTCTTTTTCTCGTCTTCCCCTCCCGGCAAGGCATGTGACTAGGGGAAGGGCCTGAGGGCCAGGCTGAGTGACTGTGAATGGCATGTGAAGACATGCCCACAAGGCATGTGATGTGGGAGGGGCCCGAGGCCCTATAACTACAGCTCCTGGGCTCACAGAGAGGAGGTTCATGGACTTTTGGAATTGAGGATGTCTTGGGTTTTTTTTTT
>WEKX01012580.1:144946-180480 GCA_013390025.1 Pitta sordida | reverse complement strand
GATTCTGTGATTCTGTGATGGGATGGTGCACACACGAGCACCAAGCTCCACACCACAGCATGCCACAGGCAGGATGGAAGTGCTGGAGCAGCAACCATGCATCTCTGAGCAAGAACTCTGAGACAGGATTCTCTGTGCAGTCACCAAAGTTCCAGTGATGGGCACAGTGGCAATCTGGGCTGAGTATGCAAAATGGTGCATAGGAGATGCTGGGTGGTGCTCCCACTCCAGCTTTCCTGGAATTTCACTAATGAACATTTATTGTACAACTCTATGTTCAGGGCACCTTTTCACAATGCAGCTGCATAAAATAGCCTTTTCAGGGGGGTGGAGAAATCCATTCAGAGTTGTGGACCACTTCTGCATCTGCACAGTAGCCCTTAGTAGGGATTTTGCAGACTAGCTCTAGGCTTGGAGAAACAGGCATATTTCTCAGGCTGTCCTCAAAAGAGGGCATGCGAGAAAAAGTTTCAAGGTCCTTTACTAGTTAATGGTTGTTTTTTCTGTTTTGCAATACAGAACAACTAAATATTCTCATCTTGTTGGAACCAGTATATCTCATGTGACTTCTCTTTCATCTTCTTTCTTTCAACACTTCTTTCTTTATCTGTGCCTGAAAAAATATACATTAATTCCTGGAAAAGCTTGCAAAAAAAAGGTAAGTGAACTAATTTCACCTTTGTAGAACAGGTCAACTTGTTGGTGCTTGTTCTCAATATGCAGTGGTTTATCTGCTGGGAAGATGGTGGTGACACCAGCACTGAGTTGCTTTGGTCTAACCACTCACACATATACAGGGGCTGTTGAGCAGATGGAGAGATCTCAAGAACTGTCAGAGAATGGCTGAAGGACTGAAAAACTTGCTGTATAGAAGCTCGATTTTTTTTAAAGGTATTATAGGGAATAAGTGGAATTTTCTGAATTTCTTTTTTCAATGAAAATGTCTCAATTTGAGACTTGTTATCTTTTTCCATGTATTCTCTACTTTAATGAGCAGCTGTGAATTTTATGCAGGAACTATTTGATGCAGTTTTATGCAGTTTATTAGGTGGGAGATCAGACCGTAAATATTTAAACCATATTTGCAGGCATGGAAACTAGAACAGACTAGTGACACGACAAATAATTTATTCATTGTGTGTACCATCTTCCTCTGTGGAAATAGGCATGAATATATTTTTGTTTTCTCACTCTTCCCATTGAGAGAATTTTTAAAATTTTTCAGCCTAACATCCAGATGAAGGGAGACTTCAGTGTCCATCCATTTGTCCCACTCTGGACAATTTTAAACCAACTGCCACACTTTAATATCATGCAGTAGTGTGACACAGATCAAAAGCAATCAGGTAGGATTCATCAAGTTTACAGTTCTATAGGATCAATGCCTTCATCTCAGATAGTCATCTTAGGTTGTCCTTACAGTTAGTGGAGACCAGCTGGCATGTTTGACCATGATTCAAGTGACCTGATTTAGATGGCTATTTTGGGATGCGATGAATCATGGACTAAGAGTGCCTTTCCCTCTTCTCTGCTTAGTTAGGATGACCAGCTGAGATGAAGAACAATGTAATAGCCGATTTTCTGCATGACTTCTGAAGACGAGCTCAACTTAAGAAAGGAAATTTAGTGAGGCAAAGCTGGAGTGTGTGTTCACGAGCAGTGGTGGGGCCAGTCCCTGTGAGTATCAGGCTGCCAGCCAGCACATGCCCATTGTCAGGGAGCGGAGGGAGCTCATGCTGCCCTTCACGTGGGTGGTATTTAGAGGTCCTGAGAAGAAAATGAGTGTACAACTGAGGTGAGGAAAAAGTTATAAAGAGCTTTAGGGTCAGGAGAGGTTGTTGCATTGGGCAAGTAAGAAAATAAGACACAAGTTCAAATCACAGAATCACAGAATCACAGAATCAGTAAGGTTGGAAAAGACCTTAGAGATCATCAAGTCCAACCTATCCCCTATTACCAATCTAATCCAGTCAAACCTGTTACCTAACCTAACCTAACCTAACCTGTTGCCATCCTACTACCAACACACCATCCTACCTATAACACACCACCCTAATATCTAAGTCATGTCACCAAGTACATCATCCAACCTTTTCTTAAAGACCTCTAGGGATGGTGACTCCACCACCTCCTTGGGCAGCCCATTCCACTGAGAGATCACCCTCTCATTGGGTTTACTGCTCATAGAAGTAAATACTTATTCCAGGAACTCACCACAACTCTGCATGCTGTGACTGCTCAGATTAAAAAAAGCTTCTAAAATAACTTTCAGTGTGTAGAGATTAAGCCCAACCTCTGATCAGTTTATGATGAAATTTAGTAATTTCCCATTTCCAACCTGAAACAAATTTTCAAGCACACACTTTTGGTGTTTTTGTTTGTTTGTTTGTTTTCCTCCCAGAAACACTCTCTTTTCTCTGAAAAAGTCATTATAAACACCTCGGAGTCACCTAATATTTTCTCTGAAACTCCTCAGGCCAGCTAAAGTCCTGATGATGGTTGTGTTCTGAATGTGCGAGCGGTGTTCCTTCTGAACTGAAGAGTGTGGGAGTTATGACAATGTCTCTAAAATACACTCACCACTGAGAAGTTTCCTGGTTAGGCACGTTCACTCAGTTGTTTGTGAAAGGACACAAAGAAGCAGGATTGAGCCATCCCTGCAGCAGGGGCAGCCGCACAAAACAACAACAAAAGGAGGAAACAAAATCCCACATCTTCTGCTGATCCCTGAGGGTGTCATGTGAGAGTTGAATTCCATGATCCTTGTGGGTCCCTTCCAACTCAGAATATTCTGTGATTCTGTGAATGAAAAGTTTCACCATCACCTTAATAACTGTGATATTAATAATTTGTGCTTTGTCATGGTGACTCTCAGTGTTTCATAAGGCAGGGCATTACTCACGACTGGCCTTAGTGGAAATACAGTTGCTCCCACAAGCCTATTCTTTTCTTAGGATCACTTGTTAATGCATATTTATTTAGTAGATTACTTTCTGGGAACAATTCCATTCACATTCACTTTTTCATTATCAGAAAAGCGTAACTCATTACCCTGTTTTTCAGAAGGCCATAACTAAGACACCAAGTGAGCTTGTTGCTTACTTAAAGCCACGGAGTGGGTGAGTCATCAGTAGAGCAGTTCGAATGGCAGGCAGGTTTTGTTTGTGTTTAATTCCAGGAAAACAAAACAAGAATGAAAGATGGGAGAAAAACTTCAAAACTAATGTATTAGAACAATCATTCCCACGCTGATATCCAGAGTATGGTTCAGAGTCCTACACTGAATGTGAATGTGGTTCACTGATAGTGAATGCCAGGTCCTAATTTCATCCTCAAAAGCTTAATTCACCATAAATCTCCCGCTAGTTTACTGTCTCTTGTCCATGATACCTCTTTCTGGGTATCTTCATCTTCCTTGTGGAACACCAGAAGGAAGCATGGCACATGTGACATCCTTGTTACCAGCCTCTTGCTGTGGGAGCTTGCTGAGGCTTTCTGGTCATGATGTAAACGAATTACTTATTCCTCAGCATTTTTCAGTCTCACTGCTTCCATTCCTGTCCTTGGTTATCAATACTGGACATTCCTTTGTCCTCACTTCACTGCTTTTTCTGATGCTGTCACACACCTACCCTTCCTGCAACTACAATTTTTTTGTTCCTCTACTCTGAAAGAGAGCCATAGGCCTGCCTTCCAGGGACTTCCTTGCAAAACACAACTAATCCAGAGTTAGGAATTTTCAATGTGATCTCTAAATGCTGAGCAACTGCATGCACATGTATTTGAAATGGGAACATTTTGTATTCTGACTTGGACAGACGAGCAGTCACAGAATATTCTGAGTTGGAAGGGACCCACAAGGAACATCGAGTCCAACTCTTAAACGGCACCACTGCCTCCTTGGTGGGAATCGAACCCCCAGTCTGCTGCATGCGAGGCAGGGACACTAACCACTGCACTAAAGTGGATTTTTTATTCTGCACTTGCCTGTTAAGGATTAAGAATGTGAACTGTTTGTTGCTGGACTGTATTTCAGGTGAGTGAAACAAATTGAGAGCTTCTAAAATTAAAAGACATGACAGCCTCCAAATGAAACTCCAAGCAAACAAAAATTTCAAGTGCAGAGAAAGACAGGTGATATCTAGAATGGAATTCCGTTCAAGTTGAAGGCCATTAAATTAATGTGTTTACATACAGATAAAAACATGCTTATTGTCATTTTTTGACTATGCAGATAAATGGAGACTAGTGGCTTGATTCAGTTGCCTAAATGTTGGTGCCTTCAGAATGATTTCAGAAATCTGAAACGTGTCTGGCACTTACAACACATGGGAAATCCATGTCCTTTTGGGATGGCTGGATGCCAGCTGGAACACCCTCCCAGTACTCAAGCAGTGCTGCATATTTATGTGTAAATCTTGTCTCTAGCCAGTACAGTCAGTAAAGCCTAAGGAGCAACTCAGGTAGTCCTAGAGTAGGACTTGTGGGTGATTGAATAAATCACTTTATGTGCCTGTATTGGCTGATACATACTGTACTCTTGGCTGTGTTGCCAATAACCAGAGGTTCAACATGAGTGCATACATAGATGCCTAAATTTATGCTTCCTGACCTTGGGTTGCCCTTGGTGTTTCAAAGGAGTGGTGGCATGATATGAAAGCATTTAGGTTGCACAACAGCTAATGCCTACAACTGCTCAGTTTCATGACCTGCATGACTGATCTGGCCTTTTTTAAGTGGTCTGCTCTTCCACATTGTATGGGAATTCTTGGAACACCTACTTCTCATATGAACAGATCCTGTTTCTGGCAGTGTGACTCAAATTGACATATCCTCCTGCTCTGCTTCTGCTGGGTGAACCAGTCTCTCTTCTGTGACACCCTGCAACAATTTCAGTCCATGAGATAGGTGTATCTTTTGTTTCAAAGGGAGGTTTGATAAGTAAGAATTCAAGGTGCTGTTAACAGCTTAGGGTGTTGTTTATTACTCACATATCACCACAAGATTTATTATCTTCACTTTCATTTTTTTCAGCTTGGTTAAGATTCCTTTGGAGTCTAAGTGCTTTGCACTTCACCTGGCCTTGCCACATCTGTTTGTCCTTCAGAAGAGAATACCTGCCACTGCTGGCAATACGGCCAAGGTATCCTTTTTCCAGAACTTGTTTGACATCACTTGTGAATCAAAAAGACCCTGAAATGCCACTGACAGCCACTTTGCCTGCTTTGGTGCATTTGCTATTGCTCCTCTGAGTGTGATCCAATGGAAAACAAAATATTCTTATTATAGCAAACCATAATTCACTGGCTGAACTCTCAAGTATATGCAGTGACCAGCATAACAGCTTCATACCAGCAGCTGGGCCAGAAATCTGTTGGCTGCACCATTCTCGCAGCAACTTAGTGAATAACTGTTCTTCTCATCTGCTAAATGTCAGTAATTTAAAAAATGTTTTCATACTGCACTGGGATGAAAGCAAAATATGTTCTTGCAAGAACTTGTCCTGAGCTGAGCTATCAGTATTTAGGGCACTGGTTTGGGAAAGTAAAAAGAAATATATTCACATACCACCACCACCCCCCCCTCAGGGTGGTAAGTATTAAATTATATATTCAGACTGGAATAGCTTTGACACAAGAGACTGAAAAACTTTCAAATAGGTTGATGGTGAGATCAGGGATCTGGAATATGCAAAGCAAGTTCCTGGTGTAAGCCGAAAATATGAAAGACGTATGTCCTCCCCGGTCAAGGCTGTGTCCTTTTCTCTATGAAAGAGGGATGGCACTCTCTCGTGGTAACCAGAAATTAATTCTGAAACTGAGAAGCCTTTTCCTGATGCTGATTCTGTCAAACCCCACGAACCGTTTTGCACTTTGATTTTAGCATATGGGAACTTTCCAGCTCATCCTCGTTGAATTATACTGTATTTTTTGAATCCCGCCACCAGTCTGTGGGGATCCTCCAGAAGTATGAGTATATTTGCGGGCAGCAGATGGACATGCTGCCGGACGGGATCATGCCCACGCCGGCAGGGAACCTTCAGCTCCGGCTGCCCCAGCCCGGCTGCCCCTCCCCGTCGCCAGCTCCGCTCCTCTGGTGCCCTCCAGTGTCTCCTTCCCGAAACAATTTAGGAGAGCAAAGCCCTAAAGAGAAAATCCCGCGTAGAGTGATGCCCCATCAGGATGCATGAGGAGCTGGCGCAGAATTGGAAATTGAATTTAATTTGCTGGGCAAGCCGTGTGTCCTTGGCTGAAGATAGAAATCGATGCGCCCAGCTGACATTAAGGTCGGCCGGGAAACGCAAACTTTGCTACATTCAGGAAAGCAACACGGCATTCCTGGTTATCTGAGTAGCTCTTGGGAGTGCTGCTTTATCAAAGACAATCACTGCATAATCATTTGCACCGTGGCATTACTCAGCATAGAATGAATCGTGATTTTGTTCTGTGGCCTCTTTCAGTGAAAAGAACACAAGTTACAGACTGCAAGACCTTTAATCTGCATTTATTTTCTTCCTTTAGGTAAGTAACTTCAACAAATTTACTGTTTGGCTCAGAATAATCCTATACATAAATAACACAAAACAAAAGCAGTCTGTTCGATTTGGCTGTTTCTAATTAAATTCGGCAGAATTCTGACTCTACTCATCTTCGCTATTCTCACACAACAGCAGAATCACAGTCACAGAATGGGTGGAAGGGACTGTAGTGAGTCATCTGGTCCAACCTGCCTGCTCAACCAGGGGCATCCTGGATCACATGGCGCAGGATTATGTCCAGATGATTCTTGAATATCTCCAGTGAGGGACACTCCACAACCTCTCTGGGCAACCACTGCGTGGTCACCTGCAGAAGTAAGGCTCTTTCTCATATTCAGATGGAAATTCCTGTGCTACATAGGGATTCTACTCAAAGAATACACAATATCCTTCAAATGAAAATGAACACATTGCCATTGGCTTGGGTAACATTCATTTTATAAGCATTTCCCAGAAAGAAGCAGCATACCAATTTATGGGCCTCTACATACTGCATTTAAGTTGCTGTAATGGACGCCATAAATTTATGCAAGACGTACAGCTAAATTACAGATAATTTAAAGAAAAACAGCTTTTGCTAAGTAAATATTTCAGTCATGTTATTTAACTGTCTTTGAAGGAGAATGATGCCATAATAAGCTCTGAAATATATATGCAATAGTTTTCTCAGACCCTGAAGAAACAAGGCAAATATTTTATGAAATAAAGGATCCAGATAGTTTCTACTTTAATCCATGTTTACTTTAGTGATGCTGGCAAATAATGCATTTGTCAAGACTTGCTTAAAATATTTTTGTTTTTATATCATAGTCTAATTGCATGTTCTTTCTTTCTAGCAGTCTTGACAATACAGACTCATGACTTGACTCCTCAAAATCATTCCCGACTTTTGAAGCAAAATCATCCCCTTTGTTTCCTCAAATTCATCATCACTGTAGGTACCCAAGGCAACAGGACTAGTGAACATATTAGCACACCCACAGGACTGCCATGTGCTTCTGGATGACCGTGTAGAGACTAGAGGGGCAAATAAGTCTCCTTCTCCTTGGACATCTGCACAAGGGACATTCAGACAACTGAGGCCTGATCCCCTGACTTGATGCACAGGCATGCAGCAGCTTTTCAGGTGCCCTAGGGAGCCCAGCTGCTGGCCCAGGTGTGTGTGGGTCCTGGTTCATAGCCAGCACCTGGCTGCCTTGGCTCACCTGCTGTGAGCAGCCTGGCTAGAAGAGAAAAATTGCTGGCAGAAGAAATTGCCTGTTGAAACTCCTGACAGAGAAAAGTCTGGGAGTGTGAGGCTGAAGACTAGGCCTGCGAACCACAGGCATCCTTGAAAAGTGCAGCTGGGGACCTGGAAACCAGACACATACCAAGGTAGCAACAATAAGCACAAATCTGAGAGACTGTAATGACTTAATATCTGAGAAAATGGAAAACAACCTAGAAATAGAGAAATGCTCTGAAAAAGTAGGAACCAGAATCATCTATTGGCTGTTAGAGCTGAAAAATAGAAATTAACATTATCTATTAACTGCTGAAATGAGAATCTCCTACACATACTTATGCCCATTTGTTTTAAAAAGGACTTAATTTTTATCCAAAATGGAGTCTCTCTCAGAGAACTTCCCAGATGAATCCCCCATAAACTGCCCAAAAGCTCTTGGACTCTTACTAAGGGTGCTGGCTGACTCCAGACTCAGTGTGATGTGTTTGGAAAGGAGGTATATTGTCTTACTACTTGTGTCTGTGCTCCCCTCTTTTGGGGATGGTAGGATGTCCCCCCTAGGATGAGTTTGTTCCTCTCTTTTGGGGTGGTTTGGCTTATTCTTAAGTCTGTCTGATTTGCTTTATGTAAATATAATGTATATTAAGTACATCTACTGTTATATTATTGTTGATAATATTGCTTCCCTGCTGATAAGTTACAGTAATTGTAATAGAATATACTACCTACTTGGTTGTTGCTGTCATGGGTTGTACTACCACACTGCTTGATGCTATTATTGATTGACGCCATACTATTGATTGATACTGTATTACTGATTTAGTAATAATTTGCAGTAGTTTGACATATACTCATTCATATTGACTTCATATTAGCTTTATTAACTACCAGTATACTTGCTAGCAATTTTTGTGACAATCTGTAATGAAGTAGAAAAGTTTAGAGGATAAAGCTTTATTACAAAACTCTAGGAACCCACAGTCACAACCTCTGCACAGACACAGGCCAGGTAACCCTCCAGTATGTGACATCTGCCAAATCTATAGAATCACACTTTGAACCAAGCCCTTGGTGTCAAAACACAGGGAATGATTTTTGGCATCTCAAATCCTCTCATCTATGTATAATACAACTTAGTTTTTCCTCAGAATTTGGACTAATATTTTTTCCACGAAATTCCAATGGGTTTTTTTTTGGTACTGTTACTCATACAATCTGAATGAATACAGGTTGAGTTCCTAATCAGACATCTGATTTATCATCACTTTTTGTTAGGCATTTTGATTACAACAAAAGACTGTGAGATTCATTGTTAAAAACCAAGTTGTTGTCCTCGTAATAAAATGAAAAAGTTAAAAATAGCTCCACTGTCACACTGTGGAGCTTATTGTGAAGGTGATTTGACAGCCTGAGTATAACAAACATTCCAGTTGGCTGAAATGAAAGCAAGGATCAGCTCGGGGCTCAGAAAACAAAGCATATTTCAGCTGCAACCAGGCATTCGTCAGAAAGAGTCTCGCGGTTTCCAACTGGTTTTACAATAAGAATAATTTGTTTGCACCATGTGTCGACAGTTTTATTTAAAGCACACAGTGAAAAACACCAACATGCTGTTTTCCTCTTAATGACAACTGCTGCACTACAAATCTTAATTTTTAAGTCGTAACATTCTCAAGATTACACTTACAGCTTTTTTTTCTGTTGAAATATGTTCCCTTGTGTAATCACAGTCCATCTTTAAAATGTACAATTAGCAAATCCTTCTGCATAAGCAATATGTCTAACACTTATAAACCAGGAAAATGCTTTATACAAATAAGTTACATTTTTGACTTTTCTTGTTGACCAAAAAATGCCAAGGCTGCAACTAGCAAAACATCCAGTGTATCTAAATGTGTGTGCTCCCATTCTAAACAACAGAAATTGACTATATATTTTTAATAAGTTTATTGATTGCCTATATTGTTATTGAAAATTTTCATTGAGACAAGTATGTCTTTTGCGTGGCAAAACTTACCTAGTATTAACCAAGTCTCTCACACCAGCTGTATAGAATTGCAGGTATGTATTTTTCTTTCTTCTTTAGGAAATTTCTGGGAACAGAGCTGTGTTCAGTGTCACACTTGCAAATGAGCACCAGCAGCTCATTTTTCACCCTTTTTTTTTTCAGCAGTCATTTCAGAATGTAGCCTTTTCTTTATTGTGGCCACCAGCAATGGGATTTTTAAATCATATTCACAGATGAGCTTTTATGTGCTGTGCACATCTGTGCACCTTCTTTGGTGCCCTGTTAGTCACCCAGTTATGGATAAGAAAACAAAAACTAAAAGGGACAAGAGATCTTTCTCTTGTGAGGAGGAATCAAAGGATAAATCTGTGCATTAGAAGTTTTCTGAGTACTTATGCAAAGTAGATGTTTAACAAAAAGATGAGAAGTTTAATTGCATAAAGCTCAAGGTAGGGCTATTGGCTTCAATTCCATTCTCTGAGCAGGTAGATCCAGTCTTTGAAAAAGATCTCCCAGCTTGGGTAAAGGGGTTAAAATGAATTGCAAATTCAGATCTACTGAGAATTATAGTTAGAGTCAATTGAAAATTGAGCCTTGCTTTCCATCAGAAAGTCTGGCCCGTCTTGGTTATGGAACACAAGCAAAGCTGCTTATGGAAAGATACGTGTAAAAGTAGATGCTTATTTCCAGCACATTTTCTCAAACATCCTTGAGAATTGAGAACAAAATCTTAGTCTATTGACTGTTCCAATTGGTTCCATCTTCCCCTTTCCATGGACTGAAGCCTCTTGTATTTCTCATCCTGTGTGTCGCACAAAACCCCTTGGAGCATACATGGGATTTCACTGAGCAGCAATTGCCCAGGAAATAATATCTTTATGAGGTAATTGATTCTCAAAAAAGTGTTAGGTGCCACCATGCTAAGTGAATGGTGATGTTGAGGATCAGTCTAATACCTCCATGTTGGCTCTCATTAGACATTGATGTTTGTCTACTCATGGATTTAGTTCTTGTATTTTAATTTTCCAAATATAAATCCAGGTACACATGCTCATAAAACTATTTGTGTGACTGTTGGGTTTGCTACTAGGGAAAAAGTTCCCCTAAAACACAGTACGTTTTGGGAAGAGTTATAACTCCATGATAAAACTAATCTAGGTTTCAGGATAATATTAACCATGGTCTTACTCCGTCATTTCATTCATTGCATACTTTTTCCTGCAAGAACTGCCATTTGAAAATCTCTACACAGAGCACTTTTGACCACCTCATTTGGTTTGGTCGATGCTATTTTTTTCTGCTACCCTCTTTGACCAGCTACATGTTGGCATTTAAGTTTACTGGACTCTTGACTGATCCCCAGATGATCCTTCAGGTAAACTTTAAGAACAGATGAAATGATCATGATCTCATCTCGATTAAGAACTAAACAGAACATCTTCCTTTCAGCACAACTTTGCAACAGTAAGTTCCTTTCTCACAAACTTGTAAGACTCTCCCATGCACCTTAGCAATTATGATTAAATAAAAAAAACAAACCTTAGCAAATCGCTTCACTCTCATACTGAACACAACTTATCTTTTATATTTGGAGCACAGATGTTGACTATAAAATGCATTGACATTTTATAAGGAATTTTAAGGATTTTTAACAGCTTGGATTATTTTTCCCCTACTACTACTACTATAGCGTTAGATCCCTGTATTGTTTTAAGAGTCTGCATCTCATACAGTTGGAAGTCCTCTGCTCTACTTAATACATATTACTGTATACAGCACTTCCTAAACTGTATTTTAAAACTTCTTTTTAGGATATACAATATTTCGAGTTCATCTGAGATGTTGTTATAAAACACCCAGAGATTGACAATATGGTACTCAACAATGAAAGAATACTGTCCCATAAAACACAACAAACAAACCATTTTCACAGTTCTAACAAAACAAGATCATACATAAAAATGTCAGAAATAGCTCAGTACGTGGTATGATCAACATAAGATTAAGTCCAGCTAATAGTGTCACATATTAAGGGCCAAATTCTGGCTCAATGTGCAGCTGAAGCCTAAACAGATGTTTACAGAAAATAATATAAAGCCACCCTGAAATGTTATATCGATAATAATAGCATTTTTTCATCTACTAAGATTTTTGCCCTGAAGTACATACCTAACTTGTGCTACAGAAGGAACATGTGGCCAGTGGTATTTCTCTCCTGTCCTAGGACACGTTTTCATGGATATGTTGTGGCCAAGGGCAGTGGAAGCAGAGGAGCAGTCTTCCTTCTGGGTATGACAGTTTTAGCAAGCATCTAGATCTACTGTTCTGCCAGAATTTGGCCAAGAGTTCAAAATCCTGTACATCTTATTCAGTAGTCCCACTGAAATCAACAGAACCTTTCTTGTGAGTAAGATGAAAAGGATTTGGCCCCCAAAGTTTTTAACCCTTTAAGTAGGAAGAAAGTAGTTTCATTGCACTTAGCCCATCCTTCACAAATAACTTTCCACTCAAAACCAAAACGGTTGTTGATGTACAGGAAGTGTTTGCTCACAAATAGGAAAGTGTGCAGCAATGTCTGACTGTTCATGGTGTAGAATTCCTAAAGAGTACAAGAAACATTAAGTGGGATAAAGGACAATTGTATGCTAATTAAATTAATCAAAACTATATGGAAGTGCTATTCTGACCATAAGTCATTTCCATGCTGTACATTCTAATAATATGCAGCACTCAAGAATACAATTTGAAATTTAGAATCGTGCAGTCAGGATGAAAACAGGAACTCTAAGCTAGAACTGCAAAACAGGACTGAGTACCATGGAGTTTAATCCCAACTGACAAAGTGAATTACTTCATCTCTAATACCATGTCATGCTCATGCTGATGCTCAATATGCAGCTTTAACAAAGCTACAAATTGTAGAGCATGGGTCCTGAAAATGCTCGCCTCATAACATCTGCACTTACAATTTTATAGTGTTCCTTTTTTGTAAATGAAATAAAAATGTGTCTGCCTCAAAAAGAGCGTGGCTTCCTTGTATTCCCCATTTCCTCCCCAAACAGAAGGATGCAGAAATTTTGTGCTGACAGCAGTCCTTTGGTATCAAATCTTCAGGGGACATGATAGGCTGCATATCCACTTGGCTGTGGGATTAGGATTAGGTTTCATGCTTAATTTTCCCTCTTCATGCTGAAATCAGGAAGAAAAGTTATTGGAAGGTAATTTGAGTAAAGACTTTACTCTCTGGGAAAAATTCACAGACTTCAACATGCAGAGCACTAGTCTAGCCTTTGGAATACATGTAATGTGAATAAAATCTCCATAAAAAGGGCTGTAATGAAAGCTTCAGGAGATATACAATGATTGAAGATTACTTTGGATGTCATTGTGTCTACCCATTGTAAGAAAGGTGTTATGGTATTTCTTTTTTTCTATTAAGGAAAGTTCTCCCACGAATCACTCTTTTCCCCACACATATCTTACTCTTAAAGGCAGATCCTCAAGTCTTTATTCCATTTTGTTCCTCGCTCCACTAGTTATTTGCCAGAATGATAGTTCATGCATCTTCTCTGTATTCAGATGCCATTAGCCCTTGTTGTCTCCTGATATGAATTCAACTTCCAGGTTTTGCCCCTGCAGCAGCTCCTAGCTTCTTGCATTGGTGAGGACCTTCTCAGATGAGAAGATAACCCAGATGTACATTCCTACACAGATGGGAAGAGTCGGAACAGGAGGAGACATACTGACATTGTAAGTCAACAGTAAAGTCAGGAAGTGAATGAAATTCTGGGTTAACTCTTTCTTCATGCTAAGAAAATTGATCTTATCCCTAATGTGCTGTTTCATGCCATCTGTACTACAGTTCATGAAAACTGGTCAGTTTGCACTGCTAAAACATTTGCAAAGCCAATGAATTTTTTTTTCCATGTAAGCACAAAAATTCTACTTAAAGGGTTAATTACATTGCTGTGCTGGTAAACATTTTAATTTATTCCTGATTAGACCTGTCTCTAAATACTAACTGGGACAGAAGAAACTGAGCTGGCCCTAGACTCTCTCGTCTTGGTGTTGGGCATGGATATTGTACAACAGGATACACCCACAGTGGCCTCAGGCAGCTCATCTTCCTCTGTCCATTCATTGAGATCTGGGTTATAGCACTGAATGCATTTCTTGTACTTTTTCTCTATTTCATTCCAGCCACCCACTAAGTAAATTTTCCCATTAAGAGTGGAAGCGCCAGCCGTACTAACTCCGGTTTGAAGTGGCGCCACGTAATTCCACTGCCCCGTGTAAGGACTGTAACACTCCACAGGGAGAACATCGACCCTTTCAGCTCGCCCCCCCAGCTGAGACCCACCCATGACATAGACCCTCTCCAGAAGGGACACTGCGCAGTGCCAGCCCCTGGGGGTGCTCAGGCTGGCCTTATCCTGCCAGCTATCTTTGCTGGGGTCATACATACACACTGAGCGTGAGTAAGCGTTATTGATGTAACCTCCTGTGACCAGGATCTGACCATCCACCACTGCACTGGCATGGCAGCACCTGGGCACCTCCAGCGGTGCCTTCATCTGCCACTGATTAGTTGCAGGCACATAGCATTCGACCGAGGAGAGGCACCCTTCAGAGTTACGGCCACCCACAGCAAAAAGGAGGCCATTGAACACATTCAGGCTAAAATGGGTGCGCCGCTGATTCATGTTTGCCAGGTGAATCCAGCTGTTGAAACGAGGATCATATCTGAAAGCATTAAAAAGAGGGTAACAGTCTCACATACTCCTCTGCTAACCTATGCAGGATTTCTATGTCACTGCTGCAAGAGCAAAGTTGCTAACACTTTAGTTATTTAGCCTATTCAAAGTAGTAATGAAACTGGTATTCCTGGTGAAATTTCCAAATAAATTTAGGCTTTGATTGGAGAAAAATCTGTTTGTAATATTCAAACCTGGTATTATTTTAGTGAAGTAAATCTGATTCCTCTGTAATTTGATTTTGTACAATAATCTCAGTAGAATACTGGGAAGAGACTCTTTCAAGACACAAGAGAAATTTTAGCAGGTTTTTTTGCAATTTATTCCGACAGCAAATATGTCTAAATTTACTCAAAGTGTTTTAAAAACATTAAGTGGTGATTTACACTTGCATCTTTTTACTTCTTTCTAAATAGTGAGTATGCTTTCCCTGCCACTCACATGGAGTAAGGTTTATGTGCTTTCTACCACCATTCGAATCTGAAATAACATTCCTCATCCTTGATATTTAAATAAGCAATTTTGAAATGGGAAATGTCAAATTATGGTTCCTCAAGATGTTGAGTGAGGTACATTAATAAACCCACAGACTTCTCCTGTTGCATGCCAAGGAGATCAGAGAGTCACATGAGAAAAAGACTATAGGAAAGTAAATACTACCTGTTAGGTGTCATTCAGCATTGTCATCTGCAAGTCCACAGACATACTGATGTGACTTTACATGCTCGAGCCTAGTAGCACAGCAGGGAGCAGAATCTATTCTGCCATGGACAACGAGGATTCCCCTACCTCCTGCCTACAACCAAGGTGTGCACTGAGCCACAGCTCCTTGTGAGAATGTGAGATATCTTAAAGGCAGAAGGTCAGGAGAGCAACAGCATAATCTCTTTTATGTGATATATTTTTCTAATTACATAATAAAATTGATCTAGGGATGGTTCCTCATTCATTAACTTTGTTGACTGATGTCCTCAGGAGAAGTTGCCTGTTCCTTCCGGGAGCAGAAAAGCAAGCATTGCTGGGACTGTGGCTGTGTATTGCCATTGCATGTCCATAGTCTGTTAGTAAATAAAAAGCTGGGTTTTCTCACCTCCAGCCTTTCATTTGAGCTACTGTGTGCTGTCAGCTTTCAGGTTGAACTATTTGAAAATTAGCACTACTCATTTGACTATTGCATGTTAGTCTCTGCACTCTTCTGATCTTGCTACCGCTAGTGCAGTCCTCCAATGGCTGTAGGCAGGAACTGCAATATTTCAGAAGTGAAGTATTATTTGGGGTACATTGTAGAAGAGAAATAGAACTGTCAAGCCATGGTGTAGTTTCTAAACTCCTGATAATAATAAAAAAACCCCTAAAGGACATGAAATGCAGTACAAAAACTGTTGAAAATATGGTGGATGGTGCATAGAAAGTGAAGACTATAATACCTAAAAGGTGTTTTTCAGAACTGTGAGGCATCTAAAACTTTCCAGAATTTGAAAAATCTCACTTTGTCTGATTTGATGAATTTTAGTGGTACCTTAGAACATCCCATTTGTGTTCCTATTTATTTCCTCTACTTGGAGTAAATTTTCTGGTTTTTCCTCACTTCTAATTGCACACGTGCAGGTCTTTTGCATAACTCCATTTGAATATTTCTGTTCACTCAAACTTTAGAATAGCATCTATACCTCCCCAATGCTGTCCCATCTCTTTATCCAGATGGTTCATATTGCATGACCCAAAGCAGCTTAGTCTATCTACCTGCCTTCTGGGGAATAGATACTTCCATCTCTTTTAAATAAATAACCCATTACCTGCAGAAATTGCTGACTGCATGCTTGGCTTGGTTCCTGGCATCATTCTGGTCTTCCCCGCCAGCCACATAAAGAAATCCATCCATTACTGTGACACACTGATTAAAACTTTTAGCAGGCATTTCACTTAGCTTCTTCCACCCATTTTCAGGATCTCTGTACAAGATGTCTCTGCTAAGAGATTTTTCTGTTAGAGCAGGGCGGCCCCCAACAGTAACTAAGACTCTGAAACCTCCACGGATCCTTGTCCTTCTGGACTGAAGTGTATTCTGGTGATAGGGAAGCAAGTGATAGTTCATGGCATCCACTAGGAGTTTATGGCAGTCTGCATCTTGCATCATTCTTGGCACAGTTTGAACATAATTGACAAGGTCTTGAGCCGAGATGGTACCGAAACGGATGTTACTTAAGAGATTGGCAGCAAACTTTACTCTTTTTTGGTCAAATTCCAGCCATTTTATCGCAATCTGGAATGCAACAATTTCAGAAGGCAACTGCAAGTCATCATCAGCAAGAAGTTCATTAATCTGATCAAAAGTAAGTTTTAGGAATTGATCAGTTTCTGAAAATTCAATGAAGTTGTCTCTGATAAATTTGTGCGCTGCTTCCTTGGTTGTTTTCAGTCCGTATGTTTCTGCAATATTAGCAATGTACATACAATTCTCAACACTGATTTCTTGGACTAGAAAATCACAGCACATCTTTACAAGGGTGTGAATCTGCAGATAAATTGCTGTGGAAATAATACTACCTATGGTATAAAGCGAGAGAGTAAGTTTTCCAGTGTAAGCATAGGTGATAACAGTAGCTAGACCCACTGGGGACACATCATTGAGGTCCACTCTTTGAGTCGATGGATCTTTCTTTAAGATGTTGTGAAAGTATTCACTGCTTGAAGCCATCACCACCTTATGAACACTGAAGGATTTGGTTTTGGTACCAATAGTCAAGTCACAAAGAAAATTTTCTTGTCTCATTCTGCTTAGACCTTCCAAGAGATTTGGACAATAAGATGGGTCTGAAACTTCCGACGAGATGCAGCTGAAGCCATTTCCTCCTTCCAAAAGTCCATTCAAGCCATTTAGTTTACTGAGGGGGCCATCTTCCACAATGATAGTAGTTTCATTGATATCTGCTTTATTCTTTTTCACATTCTTCTTCTTCGGGGCCATGACTGCAATGAAATATTACAGCCAAGAGTGTGCTAAAAATAGAATTAAGATGTTTATAGCCACATCACAGTTGTGAAATTTAATAGCTGTGTGATTATGCAATAAATCTAACCTTTGTCAATACATACTAATGCCAGAAAATCAAACACACAGAACAATCTACCTTCCTTAGAACTACTATTCTGTTCTAGATTGTCTGTGGCTGCTTATTAATAACAATCAATTCTCAAATTGTGAAGAATGCATCTACCAGTAATTCACTAATTCCTTCTTTCGATTGTTTTTTTTTTAAACCACAGGGGGTTTTTTATGACCTCATGGTCATAAATTAACATTCACCTATCATCACCACATTCAAAGAGTTAAATTCTCTAAATGACATTACCAGAGTGTAAACTTTTGTACGTATGTATTTAAATCAGCCAGGCTCTAGACCTGAATTTATTAATCTGAAGCACAGGAAAAATATGGCCCCCCGACTTTGTTCATCCTTATTTCAGGGCTAGTACAGACTTACAGGTGAGTTGAGAACTTGGCCAGAAAATATTAAGACTTTATGTGTCTTAATGAGAAATTCTTAAAGACAAAAAAAGTAAGATGAGACATAAAGAGAAAATGGATTTAGTATGATGACATTTAGATTTTTGATTTAGGATCTGCTTCCAGATTGTTGTAACTTTTGATTTTATAGATTGATGATATTCTATTTCCCATGTCAGATGTACAAATACTTTCTACTCATAGCACACTTTGCTTGCTTTTGAGTATAATTCAAAATCAATAATCATACTTTTAGGACTTTGTGGAGATTTAGAGAGGAAGATGTCTAACTTCAATTTGAAAAAAATGTCATACAAAATCTATTGGGATGTGTTATTTTAAACAAGTTCTGTATGTGTCAAGGTAAGAATCATTCACATAAAGTTATATTAGAACACATATTTAAATTATATAACAAGTCTGGGCAAGTTTGAGCTCTTGCTGAAATGAAGAGCCACATTTTTGTTAAATGCAATGTGAGACAGACCCCAAGTAGTTTTCAAAGAATTTGCTTCAAACAAATACATGTATGTGGAAATATACTTCAAGGAAAGCACTGATCTTCCATAATACAGTTTTAAATAGAATTGTGGAGATCAGCATTCAAATACGTTCAAATATAGCATTTATCTCCACCACATCCATTGATTTTAAAACTATTTACACATGTTAATTTTCTTTGTGATCCTTCCAGTCACAAAAACCTGAACATGACGAAATGGTAATCAATGGTAAATCAAGTGACTGATTCATTGTAGATAACTTAATAAAAAGACTATGTTAATATTTCAGTCTAGAATCTCAGCACATCAATTCTTCCTTAAGCACGTAGAATGTAACAAAATGGTAACTTAATTATAGAAAGGAATGGGTGCTGCCTGTGAGCACCAGGAGTTTTTTGCTGCTGCTGCTGGGTGATGACCACGTGCAGAGCAGGCGAGGGAGAAGGCCATGTGTGCCCAAAGTGTCAGTGTCAGCCTGCACTGACGTGAGCTGCGATCCCTGATATGTCAGTGTGCCAGCGCAGGGGTCAGCTGCTGCCCGGCTCCCCCCTGCTCCGGCTGCATTCCAGGAGCTGCATCTGTTCAGACCTATCAGAGTCACCTCCCAGAATAGCAACCTCCCAGCAGCTTGCCATTTTAAGACAGGTTCAGTCGAAGGTATAGCTGATATTTTAGTATACTTGCTTGTTAAACACAACTTTTATTGCAAAAACCCTATGATGTTGCAAGTGTTGTGTGTATTTGTTGGCATGGAAAAAAAAAAGCAGACCAAAAATTTTGGGTATCTTTGTATCTTCTACAAATTTTTGCATGTTACTAGCCATAACTTCGAAGTTGGCAAGGACATATTCTTTTGGCAGTCATATTTGTTTTTATAAGTATTTTTAGAGGCCTGTAACTTAAAATTTTTAATACATGCAGCACTTAATATTTATTACCTCACTGCATCATTGCAGAACTCATTTAAATACATGGCATTTTAAGCTCTCTGTTAAAATAATATTCTCTATACAAAGTTTTTTTCCTGAAAAACACTTTTTTATCAACAGAAATTTCACCAGCTAGTTTAGTGTACAAGCACTGTAAGTGACAGGACATACAAGCCCAGTGAAATGAATCAAACGATCCTATAATAAAACCAGGTTACTTAACTCTGAAAACCCTGGGTGATTTGGTTTTCTATAGTTATTTGCTTTCACCTCACTAATTTAAGCTTAAGAACAACTCCTGCCAAATATCACTTGGGGTTCCAAAACAGTGCATTCGACCAACCAACCTCCTCCCCATCTTAAAATGCTAACATCGAAACACTATCAAAGAGAGGAGTTAAAACCCCCTTACCCTCCACAGAAAAATGTTGTCCCAGAGCTGTCCAAGAAACTGCCGCTTCTTTGAAAAAGGTGAACACAAAAAGACAGGAATTGTGGTAAAAAAAAGAGAGAGGGAGTTAGAGGCCACTTGGTAAGTTCCAGCTTGTGGTTTCCAGTGAGAGGCTTTGCTGTCACAGTGAGCAAAGGAGACTGGAGCCTGTGCTCGTGTGCTCTTTAAAATGACCCCTCCTCTCCATGCCTTGCTCCCTGCCTCTGCCCAACCATAGGAGCTCAGTTTCCCTGGGCTGCCTGGCCACTGGAAATCAGGAGGACAAGCCTGAAGCCTGCAAATGGACAGGTAAAGGAGAGGAAAGGGAGGGAAAAGTGAAGATGGTAGTTCCACAGCAGGCAAATAATTGTCCCGGGTAAGCGTAGGGTGAACCACTGGGTTCCCCAGCTCAAATCTCGGAGCCTGGGTGAAAGCCAGGATGGTTAGGGAGAGGGACAGGTTTAGACTGGACAAAAGCAAGATATGTTTTATGACAAGGATGGTGAGGAATTGGCACAGGTTGCCTAGAGAAGCTGAAGATGCCCACCCCATCTCTGGAAGTGTTTGAGGCAAGATTTAATGGGACTTTGAGCAACTTGGTTTAGCAGATGTCAGAGGGGTTGGAACTAGATAATTTTTGAAGGTGTTTTCAAAAACCATTCTACGATCGTATTATTCCATGACCTAAAATAACTAGCAGGAAATGCTAAGGACAAGGAGGCATTTAACTTACACTTTCTTAGGTTTTCCATGCTTAACTCTGGGCAGAGGAAAGGAGACCAGCTGATGGGGATTCACGGCCATGTCTTTTTTGACGGAGTTAGGTCGCTGGTTCTGTAAAGACTTGCCTTGACTTTCAAGGATACTGGCTCACATCCCCTGATATATGTATTTGCAGAGCGATGTGGACTTTGATTTTCTCTCAAGGTATCCTAACTTGTGGGTTATGCCATACACTGGAATAAGATACCTCCACCTCCTTGCCAGTCAACCGCAATAATAATAAAAAGACAAACTTCCATATCCCTGGAGAATTTCATCCCATGGGAGGGATAAAAAGGGTGCAAGTGACTGCATGGAAAGTGTATTGGGAGAAGTGGCAGTCAGAGAACAGGAAGACTCTCTCTTGGCTGTACTTTTTTATTTGGTTGCCTCCAGGTTTGGATGAGCTTTTACAACAACTGCTGCAAAATAAGGCTTGTCATTTTGAACAAAAGAGTATCCCTGTGCTGGCAGAATCACAGAACATTACAAGACAAAAATGAAAAAACAGAATAGGAAATTAGAGGCAGACAAATGTGTAAAATGAGAGTGAAGAATAGGGGCATAAAGCTAAGCTCTCCCAACAGCAACAAGTTAACCAGCTTTCCTTTTGAAAAATAGGGCCATAGCTGTGACAAATTAAGGACAAAGCCCGATTGTCATATAATCATATAGTATCAGGTTGGAAGGAACACCAAGGATCACCTGGTGCAACCTTTCTTAGCAAAAGCATGGTCTAGACAAGACGGCCCAGCACCACTTTTAGGTGAATCTGAAAAGTGTCCAGTGTTGGGGAATCCACCACTTACTTCCATGGAGAGATTATTCCAGTGACTGATTGTTCTCATTGTGAAAAATTTTCCTTTTGCCTCAAATCATAATTGCCCTTGTACCCATCCCTCCTCACCTTTTCCTTGTGATTCCTTGTAAAAAAGGAGTCTCCGTCTACTATGCCCTTTATTTTTCCTCACATCTAAATTCCTACTGCCTCAAAAAAGCAAATAACTACAACATTAATTTAACATGTAGGATGACATCTACCATCATCTTAACACATCTCAATATATATGAATTTACCGGTTCAATCTAATTATAAAATTCCTTACATAGATGACTATCTTAAGATTTTCAAATCTCTGCCTTAATAGGATGAACTGTATAACAATTTTTTATACAAAGGATGTATTTCCCACTGTGCTTCATGAGTTTTAAGAGTTTGTAAAAAACAAGGTTTTGTAGGTAGAACAGTCATATTTCTAAAACAACACTCTCAAACATATATGTACGAATATGCCTGAGTTACCTTTTCTAAAAGCTCATGCTCAGACTTGAATAAATGTAGAGAATTTTTAAGATATTCTAAAAAGCCGTATTTTTTGGGAAATAATATATTGTTTTGTTATTTTTCAGTTAGATTTTTTGGTTTTGTTTGTTTTTTGATAAAGGGGACACTTCTCTTCCAGAATGAATACACTATCATGTTAAGTAGAAAATATTCTAATTTTCATATCACATCTTTAAAAGTACTAGCACATTGTAAAATAAACTTAAGTCTTATTCAGTCTTTACAAATCTATTTCCAACACCATTACATGATTCACTGTTGAAAGAACAACAGAAATGACAATGGGGGAGCATTCTCATTGAAAAGACAAAATTTTTTCTGATTTCCAGAAAATACTGACCATGTTTTGTGCTGGGCAGTGTAAAGACAACCACCTTGTGAGGAATGACTCAACATCTTGATGTGCTGAAACTGACAAAATCAAACACCTCACATAGTTCTGAAACTTTGGTTGTACCTTACGGCAAGACCCACAAAACCTTAGGCTTCAGAGGATAACTGATATCTGGCATGGAAGTTGGTTTTGGGACTAGTCACTCTCATTTTTCATTAATTAGCACTCATTAAGGTCCTGTAAAAATAACTAGTACCAGGATCAAAAATCATTATACATTTGCAAATCATACACTTATATCTATTACACATGTACATTAAATATATACATATACATTATATATATACACATTTACACCATACAAATAATAGTTTTTAAAATCAAATTTTGATTTAATATGCTCTTTAATTTTCAGATATTCTTAACGTTCTTTCCCTCATATCCTGAAAATAGTAACATGTCTTCCTGCTTATTTCATTTCAAATGACATAGAAATTAATTACTATAAAATATTTTATACTGATTGAAATCCTTGCAATCAGGTTATTAATTGTCTTCTCACTTAAAAGAGGGAGTAGTACATTTTTTGACAATATCTAGAGTCTCTCAGGGTGCGTCCTTTAAAGTACAAGTGAATCTTGGGGGGAAAAAAGTCATTTTCTTCATGACAACTGGTCTATATGAGTGACTAAGGACAATACCATCAATCCATGCAGCAGTAGCAGGTCATGTAGTAATGTTTTAACATTTTAGGGGTAAAAAGTGGAAACATTTCAAGAGATTTGTTCTTATCCCAATGAACAAGAACAAATGTTACTGCTCACTCCATGTGCATGATTCAGAATCAACAATAAGGAAAATTCTTGTATCAGCAAAGACATGCCCTAAGGCAATTATAATCATCTTTTCTAATCCACACACAAGCACTACTGCACGCTTTCTGGAAATGTAAAGCCTTTTCTTTGAAGTCAACATGCTCTAATTTGTTGGTGGAACACAAGCATCACATGTTGGCATCTACCTTAGCCAACTAAAGATGTTAACAAAACTCAGGCTTAGCACTAGATCGTGGCTGTTTTGTTTGCTCTGAGCACTTTATGTATGCTCAGCTAAATACCACATACTCTCAAAGCCCATATTTAGTTCTCTATGATAAATAGCTTTGAAAAATATCTTTAAATGCACTAATCTGAATGTATTGAGTAATCACATCAGTAATGCCTTTAGGAAGGATGAAGCTCTTTATGCAGACTGGAAATAACTGTGAAAGCATACTGAAGTTCAATGGGAACTGCAGGGTTTTTTTTAAAAAAAGATGGAAAATAAATGTATTTTATTTTTAAGACGCTGAATAAATGTACAAACTCCTACTGTGTAGGAACAAATACAGAGGGCTTGATTTACCAGAAGGTGGGTTTGAGCAACTATGTTCAGCAAAACATCCAGTCCCAGTGGGTCACTCAGACCTTCCCCTGTAGTACCTAATCACCCACTCCCACTTCATTGCTTAATTTTGCCCAGCAAATCCTCTCACATTGATTTACTTCCTTGAAACTCTCACCTGGCTCTTGCTTAGCCATACAAAGCCTGTTTCTTGTTTCAATCTTTCCTTGGGAATTCAGTTTACAAGCCTTGGAGCAGAGCTGATGGCACAACACAGCTCTTGAGCATGTAGTGTCAGAGCAACTTTTGGAGCTGTATTTGTGTGTATGACAACCCCACTTCTTCCTAAGAGGAGTTACACATTGATGCCAAACAAACAAATCCTCATAATGATCAGCATTGGCTGCAGTTTTGAAGGACTGAGTAAACTTGGAATTCTTTCCTCTGACAGTTATGACAGGTGATATGAAAAGTATTATATATGTAGTTAGGTCTGGGCTAAAAACATTTTTTGTATTCTAGAAAGTTTTTGAGGCTGTAAATGTCTTTTTCACTGTCATGACATCATGATCTTTCAGAATATTGGACAGCAAAGACATTTTCCTCATGCCAAGAAACCCACTAATTTGATAATTAAGGCTTTCAAACAACATATTGGAATTGCAGTTTCAGTTGCATGATACCTGAGCCTTCACTTCCCTTCTCAATGATGATTTTAATCGTAACGCTGATGTGGGCTGACTTTCTCTGAAGACTTCTTCCGCATAAATGACACTTCATATAAATAGTTTCACAGTATTTGGGCCAAAAAACCTGAAGAGTAACTAGCTGTGAATGGCCTATTTTAGGGTAGGGTTGATAAAGTCTCTACACACTGAGAAGATGAGTTCATTATTTATTTCAAACAAAAAGATGAGCATGGGAACTGGAGATCCAGTCTGCATCGGGGACCTGGATTTTTTTTCTCCCATTTCCAATTTCAGTGCTCTACCTACCATATTGCCCTACCAGCTATTTTGCTTTCTCTACTGATGAATTTGTTATATACTGTGCCAAGCTGTGATAAGATCTATTTTACAAAAGCAGGAACCCTAACGTGCTGGACTTTTGCCTACTTAAATCCCCCTGGGATTAAGTGTATCAGACTGGATACACTTTTTTAACACTTTCCCCAAATGCCACTTTAAAGAGTTAAAGGTGTTCTAAGTATCTATTTTAATTACATCTGCATTTCTATCTCAGGAGATACTGCAAACACAAAAATTGTTTCAGGAGGTACTCATTCAGCTCGGAGTCTTTCAAGCGCGTGTTCAAGGCTGCACGTTTCAAGGTGCGCAGTTCACACAGCACCCAACATCGACTCCCTGCCATAGGCTTCTTGAGGTAATCCATTGCAGAGCCATACAGGGCCCAACAGTGCTCAGGCCCCCGAAAAAAAAGAGCCATCAGGCTGTAAATAAGGCAGGACGAAGAAAAGGATGCCCTTTGCAGCCCGAGCCAGGACTGCGGTGGGGTCTGGGGGTGGCAGCTACGCCTTCATGGCTTGGCCCTGCTGTCCCTACCCAGGGCAACGGGGACAGCAGCAATGCCACCAGGAATGCCCCTGAGCTTGTCACCACCTGCAGGTAACAGGTGTGCATGAGGACATGGCTGTCACCGACAGTGCGCCCCAGGGACACGGAGCCCTCACGGCTCCTGCCGGGCCAGGCGCGGCCGCAGCTCTGCGCAATCAGCGCCACATTCGGGATGGAGACTAACGAGCCAGAGCGAACCACACAGTCATGACCACGCATTATTCTGATACACCCGTACACAACAAACAGCTCGGAGGCAGCTCCCGGCCACCAACCCGGCCGGGAGGAAAGGCCTATGGTGGAACGGGGGCGGGTACAAGAGCCGCGCGCACAGCGGCAGCGGGGCCGGGGTTATGGCGGAGAGGCGGAGCCGAGCTGCTGGTGCCGGGGCCATGGCTCAGGGGCGGAGCGGAGCTGTCGGGGCCGTGGCTCAGGGGCGGAGCGGAGCTGTCGGGGCCATGGCCATGGCCCAGGGGCGGAGCGGAGCTGTCGGGACCATGGCTCAGGGGCGGAGCGGAGCTGTCGGGGCCATGGCCGTGGCCCAGGGGCGGAGCGCGGCCCGGCGGGTGCTGGAGCTGAAGCAGCGACTGGGCTGCGCACAGGAGCCCGCAGAGGTACCTCGCCAGAAGGGAAAACCACGGCAGCGGGGCTGCTAGTTACTGTGTCCATGAGTTTTTCTTGGCGAAATAGGTGCCTCTGCTTTGTTTTAACAGTGAGCATCAAGAGGAGCGGGGGGGGGAGGGTTGTCACACCCTGCCTTGTTCTGCCCGGTGCAAGAACAAAGCTGTTCTAATCTCTGGCAGGAATGAAACAAGCCTTGTAGGGCAGCCGGGCTGCTCGGTAGCTGCGAGGACTGGATAAGGAACGCTTGGAGCAAGCAGACATCCTGGGGAGCTGCGTCAGAGCAGCTACAGGAGCTGTGCTGGGCACTGGGGGCACAGAGGGGCAGGCAGGGAGCTCAGCACAGGCTGTGGGGCACAGGGGGATGAAGGCATCCACCATCTCTGAGCAACAGCGTGGCCTCCGAAAGAAGTGGAAGCGAAGCAGCATGTGCCGAATTGGCCTCAAGGTTTTATGAAAATCCACTTTAGTACAGTGGTGGGTGTCCCTGTCTCTCATGCTGGAGACCGGGGGTTCGTCTCCCACGAGGGAGGCAGTGGTGCTGTTTAAGGGTTGAACTTGATCCTTGTGGGTCCCTTCCAACTCAGAATATTCTGTGAATGCATCACATTACACCGAAGAAGGTGTATTAGGAATGGGATGTTTTTTTGCTTTCTTTGAGGGCCTCATTTGCTTTGAAAATACAGAACAAATTTGCCTGAATGGGTTTCAAAGGCATTAAAACTTGATACCAGTTTGTGGAAATATTCGGAGTGAGAAGGCAGCAGTAAAGATTGCATTGTAGTTGGTAGTTAATGACCTTGAAAATGATAATTTGTTTTAGCACATTCCTAGAGTGTGTTTTAACATGTTTTAAAGTGTGTGCGTTTATGCATATAGAGGAAATACTGATTTTCTTAATGATGGTTTGTTTACTTGAATGTCAGTGCTGTAGATAATACTATTTGTCAAAAATGCAAACATCTGAGTTGGTGGTGCTTCTTCAGTTTTAATTTGCAGTTCAGTGAACCTAGGATTTCTTCCTGTGCTACAGAAATTATCTGATACATAATATAGTCTTTGAATCCCCTGGTAGGTGGAGTTGGTGTATGTCTGAACAAGAGATAACAAAGCAGAAGAAGCCATTCTAGAAGTAACTAATTTTTAAGTAATCCCAAACCAGTAAGTTTCGGAAAACATTGAACTCCAAATCTACCAGAACAATTCTCATTTTTTCACTGGTTTCATTAAGTGAAGAGATGAACTGTTTTTATGAAGCATGACTCCAAGTAGGTGCTGCATGAAGTGGCCAATGGTGGTGCTGCAGCACTTCTGCTGTCCCTGGTAAAACTGTGTCTAGTGAAATAGAAATAGTTATGGATAAAAGGGCCTAAGGAGTGGTAGGGAAAGTGGGAAACTGATAGCAGTCATGAAATGCACTCCTAACAGAAGGTAAATCTAGTAAAAGGAATTAAGTTTTTAGCATCTTTAAAGGCAAGGGGGAGAGTTCCAGGTATGTGTGGAAGGAATAACAAATCAATATTTAAGATGTGTATGTAGACAAGTGGTGGTGTTGTCAAATATTTCTGTTCCATACTGAGAATAATATTTGTCTTTAATAATTGCTAAATACTTTTTGATCTGATAGTAACCAGGAATGATGAAGAACATCAGTTGCTCCTATCAAAAGCTTCTTAATGTGTGAGGTTGGATAGCTACCCAGTGGGTTTTCAGAGAACTGACCAAAGAAAGAATAGTTACTGAATGATGCGTAAGGTTGTAAGGAACCTACAGGAAAAAAAGTACTGTGCTGTTGTTCATACAGGTCAGTGAAATTGTCTTCACTGACATTGATCATAAAGCAATGTGTGGAGCAGCTGCATGATGCTGTATTAAGATATAAATGATGTAGAATTAAAGGGTAGTGCTGTGATCCATGCCACTCATTGAGATGTTATGAAGATTGTCCTGCCAAATTTATCTCAAATTATATTCAGCTGTCAGTAATTGCCATAAATACATGCAAGTTTCAAGGCATTTGACTTGCTTCTGTGAGATGCTGGTTACAATAGCAGTTCATAGACCTGATGTAACACATAAAACTGATTTCAGCTGCGCTCACCAAAAATAAGTGCCAGACCTCATCAGGAAGCAACATTGATTTGTGGTTTTGGTTGTGGGTTTGTGGTGGCTTTTGGCGGGGGCAGGGGGGATGGGGTTGGAAGGATAGGATGTGGAGGGTGATTATCCATCTGTTCATGCCATGATGATTCTCAAATCTTTCTTAATTTAGAAGATGGCAAGCATTGTAAGGAAATGCTACACTGAAGCAATTTGTGTCAAATGAGGAGAGTCCCTTCTAGAAACCAAATTTGATCATGTGTGAGGTTACATTCATTTGAGCAAGATAAGTTTTACTATGGCTCAGTGGAAAGTCACAGCTAGGAGCTATGAATATAGGTCACTCAGGATAGGAAACTGTATTTTGGAAAGCATTGACTCAGAAAATGATTTGGAGCTCTGATGTATTACCAGTTGAGCATGAAATTGCAGTACAATGCAGTGGCTTATGGAGTAAGTGCTATCTTTGGGCAGCTTAGCAGGGTTATGTTATTACTGCTACTATATAGCATTAGAGGGACAATTATGGGAATATTATGTCCTGTTCTGGGGACTGATTTTAAAAACAACACTGGCCAAGTTGGACAGACAGTAAGACAAACTGAAAATGGCTGTACCTCTGGCTAGGATAACTTAATAAAATTAAAGAACCAAGGTGAAGTGTGTGATTAGTGTTTACATGTATTTCTGTGTTGTAAAAGATGATTGAAAGAAGGCTTTTTAATTAGCAAGAAGAGATCATTAGATTTAATAGTAGTTGAAAACAAAACTAGGCAATTTTTTTAGGCAAACTGTTGTTGTATGTGTTTTGGTTTTTACTTTTTTTGTTAACTGAGGACATATGAATTACAGTATTTGCTTTGGGAAGGAATTGGATTTTTAAGGTGTTGTCTTCAAAGTCTTGGTGCTCTTTCAAATGAGTTGTCTGTCTCAGCCAGAAGTTAGGGACTTGATGGAATTTTGCAGGCTGTGTTATAGAAGAGAATGAGCTAAAGAATCACAGGGATCTCATTGAAAGACAGATGCAGCTATTGAGTACAGAAGGAAGGAGAGAAAACAGTTACTGTAATGCTGAGTTGGTCTCCTAACTACAGATGGCCTGGGAACCTGTCAATGGGTCTCATCCTTCCTGAGGTTCCAGGCTCCATAATGAGGAGTCTGTGCAATGTTTGTATAAGGGATGGAGCAACACTGATGCAGTGGGGAGAGACCAAACCCAGTGCACCTGGGATCTATTGTTATCACTTTGCTTTCAGTTTTGACTCTGGAAAACTTTGTTTGCTCACATGCTTCGTGCTCATTGCTCATTACCATGGCCCTCTGCTTTCCAAATGCCAACCCACCTTCCCTCCTCCTCCGCATCTTTGCTCGCTCTTGCTCTGACTGTCACTTTAGCTTTTGTCTCACACAAGTATGTGGGTGCCACCTCTGTTTGTTCATAAAGCTCTGCTTTTGTTTTCTGTTTATATTGCATGAAGACCCTGGGTCTTGGAATGACATTTATTGGAAAACCAGCAATCCTAAAGGTTTTTGATTGTTCTTTATATATCAGTATTTAGCAATTACGTAGAATAATTCAGAAATAAAGGTAACTTTTATTCATATTAAACTTTACACCCTCTTTCAAAGTCAGTAAATTTTACATGAGTATATAGCTGATAGTGGTATACAAAAGAAACTAGGCTGAAAACCAGTGAAGGGTTACATATGTATTTTGTGTATGTAGAAGAACTTGGTGGAAGATCTTACCAGATCCAGTTTAATGAGATAAGAGCCATATGGGCCACAAGTGCTATGGTGAAAGCAATGCTTAGAGCAAGGTGCCTCAACAGTCAATTTTCATTTTGTTTTTGAAGGCCTGCTCAGAACAGACTTCAGAAAAATGACTTGATCTTTTTGCCTTGCTTCATGCAATAATTGTAATGGTACACTATATAGGGACCATGAGAATAATGTTTGTTGTTCTAACAAACTAGTTTATGTGAAAGATCCTGTGACCTTCACCAAAGCCTGATAAGTACTGGAACTTGGTATTTGTGCTTTAAGTCTTTGATAGAGGAATCAGAGCTGTCTAGCAAATAAGATAAATACAAAATTTCTTTACTGCTACTGATGCTTGCCAGAAATTAAACATGCTTATTTTCAGATTGTGTCTATAAGTAAGTTTGTCTCTATTTGCTAAGAGCTTGAAGATGTGATTTCTATTGGCAAGGCTGAATGCTGCCATTTACTTTGTCTATTTACAGAACAAGGCAAATGGAACCTTGTACTNTACTCAAGGTGTGGTCTGACCAGCACCGAGTACAGGGGAAGAATAACTTCCCTAGTCCTACTGGGCGCACTGTTCCTGATACCGGCCAGTCCTACACATGCAGAGCTGCTGGCTTCCCTGCAGCCTGAGCTGTTCCTGCTTTCAAGTGATCAGTATCACTTCTAAAAACCTTGTTAGAATGTCTGATCAATACTTTCTATCTTCTTCATGAAACAGCATTTGCCTTAATTTTCTAGATGTGATATATGTACATTTTAAATAACCAAAAATGGGCAGTGTGGATTTTGGTTTGGAAAACTTTGAAAGTTTTCTTTCATTAAAATGTGTTGACTGCTTTTGGGCATGCTTGTTTGAATAGTAATTGCCTGCTGAAGTAATTGCCTGGCTTGCATTACTTGAGTATTTAGTCATGTTACATAGTACCATAAAACCTGTCAACAGTGGGTTACTTCCTTTTTCTTTGAAAAAGAAATTAAACCAATGGGGATACATATATCCTTTTAATGAAACAAAAAGTGCACTAACTTAATCACAAGCATTAGAAACTATATTAACATTGTTAGTAATCACTGTTTTTCTTCGGGAGTGTCTTACTCCCAAATAACAGATAAGCAAAACTTCACATGGCTCTTGTGCTCATTTTGAAGTCTTGGTCAGGGAGTCCTAGGCATGTGTCTTAGAGTTACAGCTTTTCTCCTGTTCTCCCAGGGTGTGGTGCATTTCTTCTGTTTTTCTGTAGTCTCAGAAGCACTATTGCAGGGTGGATGATCTACAGAACAGTAAGTGCAGATAGAGCCATGTAGGTAGGGTTACGCTTAATATGACAGGCATGTAGATAGGGCCCACTGTAGACAATGAAATTCGGTGTCAAATGTGGGATTCCACTACTAAGGCATTATAGGAACAATGAAACTTAGAGCAACAACAGATAATATATCTCTGGAGTGCAACTCGTCAATTGTTTCTTCAAGTTTGCTACTCATTTCGCAGTACGTCTTCCACCTTCTGGAATGGCATTTCAGAAGCAATATCTAATATGATAAATGACAGTTCATCAGTTATTTAAATCAATGTATCTGTTATTGTAGTTAAAAGGTTTCTGGATAGTCTGCTTTCATGCTTAGAAGTGTCTGAAGCACTTGACTATTATTCCAGGATTTGTGAAAGCCCTATGAAGTGCTGCTACTTCAGTTGTACATGAATTCTGTCATCTACATAATATAGCTTCATGCACATAGTTTGGACTGTTTCAGTGAGAACGCTAAATTGGGGAATACTGTTTCTAAACCACAACAGAAGGAGAAGGCAAATTGCTGTGTGTGGCCAGCTGCAAGACTCTGGGGGGCTGTATACCCATTGCAAAAAAAAAAAAAAGAAGGCTTATATTGCTGTAGAAATTTATACTCTGCTTATAAATGAGGCTTTTCTTAATAGAGTACTTCTCATAGGAAGATGAGCCTTTTGTATTTGAAAAAAACCCTTTCCTGCTTTTATGGAAATGTTGAGTTTTGTAACAGATGTACACTTTGTAAGTGTGAAAGAAAACAGCTGTTCTAACTTGAGCTTATTAATGTAGAAAGTTCAGTTATGGTTTTGTTGTCAAAACTTTATTTTGTGCAGTCTGGGCTCCCACCAGCTCTATTGTCCCTTTTTTGGCCTGAGCTGATGATGGAGTAGTGCTGCTGACTGCAAGACTTGCTGATTTTTGCATGGTGGTTTTGCTAGTGCTGCTTTTCTATTGGTTTTGTGGCAGAAGAGGGGCACTGCTACACGAGGAGTGTGGCATTTATATGTAGCCTGTACCACTATTTTATTGATCTTTATTGTCATCTCTGTATGTAGCTGTAAATTCAAGCTCTCTACTGGATTTTCTGGTGTTACTGAGACTGAGGGACTGGCAGAACTGCACTGGTTCACAGCACAGACTGCAAGCACAGCCCTGCTGTGCAGTAAAGGAATGCTTATCTTTTCCTGGAGCTACTGCATGTTCTTCTGAACAATATTGGCTATTTTTGCATTAAACGTGTGAATGAGGATGATGTATATAGAATAGAATTTCCAAGTATTTGTTTAAAACAATAAATCTCATGTTTCCTTCCAGATCATGAAAACACTTAAGATACTACAGGATTTGGATATATCACTGGATATTCTAGTGGTAAGTGATGAATTATAATACATTAAACTCTTCCATAGTGAATTACTATGTAGATGTCAGGAGTCTGAATTGTAGAGGTGGTGAACATGTTGCATTTTCAAGTTCTGACTCTATATCATGGTTTGGTTAGATTAATTTTCTAAAAGCTGGTCATCTAACTTGACAAAGGCAGTATCATGTCAACAGTGACAGCACTGCTCAGGGATCTGGGCATATAGAGAACATTTTGCTAATCAGTGTTGGCTTCTTTTCACTCTAAAGCTGCTTTCAATCAGTGCTTAAGATACAGCAAATATGGGCGAACCATTCTTTAGGTCAATGATTTTTTATTATCCCAAGTAAGGATTCTTGTGACTTTTATCCTCGCCAAAGCCACATCCTATCAAATTTTATACTAGATATTCTCACACTGGTCTATGAACCTTCTAGTTATTCTAAGCAGTGTCTGTGTTTTGGGAAGAAATAAAGGGACTAGATGATCCTTGTGGGTCCCTTCCAACTCATAATATTCTGTTTTGAAGAGTAATAGAAAAATATGGTTATCAAGATATTTAGCTGGCCTATTGAGGCAAAGGCATTTGTCTGCCTTAACATAGGCAGACTTGTACTGGAATACAGCCATATTTATGTATTTTTATCGGAAAACAAAATCATTTCTTATTGCACTTAGTTCTTTAAAATGGCAAAGGGTTTCTGCAGGCAATTCATGATCCCAGCAAACTTGGGTGTTTTATAATGTGACAGATTTTGATGGAAGCCTTGAAGTCAAATAGAGGGAAGAGATATCTTACAGCTGAGGGTTGCACGTATTTTTAATGCATTTGAAGAACATAAATAGCTTTGTGACATAGTCCCACCAGATTTTCTTCATCTGTTTGCAATAACTGATTTACCAAACCAGCTTGCTCAAATTATATATAAATATAAATTGAAGTGAATTTAAGGCAGCCCTTTCTCGAGGCTGAGCTGATTATGTGGGAGTAGTGTGTGTCTGTATCGCTCTTGCTCAGACTTCAGGAGCATCATTTCACTAGTTAGCAAGGACATTAACAGGTTGCAGCAAACCTACTGAACTCCAGATTTTGTGTGAATCTTAAAAGTGAGTTTGTGAATCAGATGCTTGCTGATAACACAGGATTAAAATCACCAGTGATTCTATAAACGCTCAAAGTCTGCAAGAGAGGTTCTCTTAAACAACATAAAACATATTGGGGCAAGACTTGAGGGCACAAGATAGTGTGAAAATGTAACTCTACTGCTCTGATGCCTGTACTCTGTACTACTTGTTGAGGTGCATTTTAGATTATAGATACATTAGATTGTAGCATGTCCAGCAAAGATGCTCTCTAATATGCTAAAATGTTCTACATAAACCTAAAGGAAATTTGAATTGATGCGTTTTTTGTGGGCATAAGCATTTGAGACCAGTGAAATTGCTGAAATACGTATATTTAATAGAGGAAAATTACTTGTCTTAGTTTTATGAATTAAAGCTTTGTTTTGTTCCCCGTATTTGGTTATAAATAACTACTTTCAGTTCCCTTTGCAGTATAAAGAGTGTGTTTATTTCTTTGGCTGCCACAGAACTGCCCTGACTGCTGGACTAATACTGTTTGTAGTGGCTTTAGGGGAGGTTTTATTTGAAATGAGTTGTGATTTATTCTGCCCATCTTTCTTGCATTATCTTCAACAGGAAACTGGCATAGGCAAAACAGTCAACAGTTTGAGGAAACATGCCACTGCTGGGAATGTAGCTAAAACTCTGGTAAAACAATGGAAAAAGCTTATTTCTCCAAAAGATAAAAGGTAGGTGTGAACATTTTTCCTGAAAGTTAATGACACTGAAGTGTGACTTTAAGATACAGAGTGTAAAGCTTAGGAAAGTGTTTGGAATGAAAAACGGGCATTAGGAAAATGCATAAATTGAATGGAAAAAATGAGGACGCTGTTGTATGAGGGGAAAAAAATCCAAGTGACCAGTGTTTTCTATCTGTGTTTTCCAACTGATGGTTGTGTCCCTACTCCTCACTTGTCTTGCTGTCAACTCTTGTTGGAATATTTAGCATTTCTGGACCCACATGTTGCTTCCCTGTGATTCTGTACTGATAATGGAGGCATAGGAACACAGTGGAGCACAGTTCTGGGTTTTGTAAAATTGATGTATGGTGTGATTTAATGCTTCTAGTTTTACTAAGATTTTTTTTAACAATTTAGTGTCAGATGTACAATGGGATGTGATTTTTCTTGTTGCAGTGGGCACAGAGGAAGAAAAAATACTGAAAAACCTAAGACAAAATCTTCTTTTTCCAAGGAGATTAAACCTTTGGAGAAGTCCAAAGCATCTGTGCTGGCCTCCACAAGTCCCAATGGCACTCCCACTTCTAAAAAGTTGAATAAGGAGCATATTTGTAGCGTAAACCCCCATCAAACTACAGATTCTGAGGCTCCAAAAGAATGTGATAATAAAGAATGTAGCAGCAGTGATTCTAAGTACGCTTCCCAGGGTACCAATTCTCAGGCTAAAGAAATTGAATTCAAAGACAGCACCTCCACAGAGAGCAAGGAAGCTTCAGAAAAGCAACATTCCTCTGCAGCCAACAAAGGCTTATCCCCCCTGAAGGAAAAGCCCAGTAAGGATGCTTCCAAACAGAGGAGTCCTAAAAGTGTGAAGAAAACAAAACAAAAACTTACCTTAAAAAGCAAAGCCGAATTATCTAGTGAGGAGGAATTTGAGCCCCCTACTATGTCTTTTGAATCTTATCTTAATTATGACCAGGTTACTAACAAAAGAAAGAGGAAGGCTGGTTCTACAGGTCCACAGTCAAAGAAGTGCAATGAACAGAAGAACCACTCGTTACCACAAAAGCCTTCAAAACTTTCTCATGCAGAAGAGAGAGTGGAAAATGTTAAAAAATGTGAGAGTGATCAATCAGAAACTCCCAGTAAAAAGGTAAACCACTACATGGTTGAGATAACAGCAGGCAAATAAGGGCTCTTAAATTTCATCAAAATTATCTCTATTTAAAGGAACAGATTGCATGACTCTGTATCATTTGCATTGCAATTGCCACTAATTACAATAAGGGGGGG
>WEKX01012580.1:113226-144859 GCA_013390025.1 Pitta sordida | reverse complement strand
GGCAGTTTGCAATTGACTGACTTTTAGTTTTAGGATTATTTCCAATATTGCAGTAGTGCTTGATCCATATCAGCTAATGCACTTTTGACCTGCAAAGTGCAAAGATGGAATATCTTTGGAAAGAGATCACCCCCGTCTTCCGTTCTTGACCACCCAGGGCTGTGGCTGCAGCAGTTGTTTGTGTACGGCACAGCCTTTTTGCAGATGCTGTAGTTATTTAATAGTAAATGTTAAGGTTTGCAGTGGAGCTGAACCACAGTATTGCACATGAAATTAGGGTATATGTCCTTAATCTGAGCTATCCTAGTCCCTTGAAGTGGAAGAAGCTCGAGTAGCTCCCCTGAGTCAAGTTATATCTAAAAATGTGTATTTAGACTTTTAAAAAGAAGACCTTTTGTGTGCAGGAAATCAGAGGTATCTTCAGTCTTTTTTCTTCACTGTGATGTGAAAGATTCAGGCTTTATTTACTGTCAAAGAGCTGCAATCTGAATATGGTAACTTGTGTCCCAAATGGAGAAATATTATTGTAGAGGCTTATGTATGGTACTCTAGCATAAACTGTTTGAGGAAAAATTTTATATATTCAAGCAGTTGTGAAAAGTTATTAAAGATACTGAAATAAAGGTCAGGCAATGCAAGTTCTGGGCTGTAAGTGTCTGAATTAAAATTGGAGGACGCCCAAGACTGAATTTAGGGGTTGCACATAATACATCTGTAGAGACACCATTCTTAAGAGACTACTATATCCTTAAGTCTCTTTATAAGGGGTTATCTGTGAAAATTTTAGGCATGATCTAGGAGACTTGATAGGATCAGGTATAAATCTGTTTCTTGTCTTTTAGGACTGTACTTCTGTCATGTTGATGTTTAGTCTCATTCAGCACATGTCTCAGTAGTGATTTATCTGAAAGCCTGTTAACTGAACATTACTACTGTCCTTTAATCTCTCTGAGCGCTAATTGCAGATGTCCCACTAAGTTCCTTTTGTGGTATAGTCTTGGTAAGTAGAGTATGAAAGAGTAAATAATCCTGTGAATAAATTTTAGTGTAGAAATGCAATAATTCTAGTTATCCCAGGTAACTTGGGGGTTTGCTTAAGGTTTTTTGTTTTGGTTTAAGTTTTTTGTAGCTTATTTTAAATCCCTGTAAGTGCAAATTTATAATGTTGAAGCAATATTTCCTTCGTTGTGTACAGGCTAAGGTGACATCCCTCCAGGAGCTTCTTAATACTCCACTACCTAAATTTCTGACAGGCATTTCAAACTTATCTCCCCCACGTGCTGCCGACTTTACAGGTAATACAGGGCTGATAAATATGAAGTGGTGCAGGTTCTTACAGCTCATTACAGAGATACCCCCTTTTTCTGATAAACTCTATTACCTCATCTCTCTATAGCAAAGAAGGGCCTCACCTTCACTTTCTCATCTATAAAAGTCATGTTGAAGTTGAAGGGAGTTTTAAAGCCTTCCTCATGGCTTGCTGAGTAAAGAAGTACTGTGGAAGGTTACCACAGATGTAGAGAAGGCATAAATTAGATGGTACATAGTTCTATAGGCCCCATTTATCTTTATTCCTATCTATATCTCAGACCAGGCAAAGACTTAGTAGAAATGATCTCAGGTAAAATAAATATATGAAGCACTAAGCCTAGCTTTGGCAAGGAAACCACTAGCATGTTTATAAGTATGTGACACAAAGAGCCAGTGGTTTCCCTAGGAGCTCCTCTGAGGTTTCAGTGGTTTCATACCACCAGGGTCTCACAACATTGCTGCTATTGCAGCTTCTAGCTTCTCTTGGATAACTCAAGAGAACCAGAAAGGTGCTGTAGATGAGCAACAGAGTAACCTAAGTGTGAATACAGCTCATGTAGACTGGTGCTAAACAGTGCCAGACTGGTTTGAGCTGGTGCAGCTCACTTGCAGTGTGCATGCTGTCTTGGTGTTAGATGATGGTGAGTGGTCTCCGCAACACACAATACAGGCAAGGGCCCCAAACTATAATACAATAACTTCTGTATTTCAAGAAAAAGTAATATGTGTGTCCTACTAGCTGTGTTTATCTCGGAGCTAAATGTTTAAATCATTGTAAAACCTGCTGATGTTTTGCTTGCAGCTCCCATAGCCCCTGTTGTGGAAGCACCCCAGCAAGTCAGTGAGACGGCTCAATTTACGGGACGGAGACTGAACTCTAAAATGCAAGTTTACTCTGGCTCTAAACCAGTCTGCCTTTCAAAGATGCTTACACTGTATGAACAGTGCATCCGTGTGCTCCAAAATAATATTGATTGTGAGTACTTTAAGGGATTTATAGTAGCCTGTGGCTGAAAGTGTACCAGATTTTTTTTCTCCATGCCTACAACTGGCCTACTGAAATCTATTGTCCCTCTCTACAAACAGTGACTCAGAGCAAGTTGAAAGGCACTTAAAAATGGGTTGATGTCTGGGCTAAAATGCAGGGGGTTTTTAAAAGTTTGCCATTTTTCAAGTTCCAATTTTACTTAAAATATAATGTCCTATAAATTGTAAGTCAAAAAGTCTTCTGTACCCCTCCCACCCCTAAGATGTTTCTTTACATAAATTAGAATGAGTGATCCAGTCGTTCTTTTCTTCTATGCATAGGCAGAGGAGGGAGTGCTAGACACCAGCAAAGATGGGGAAATGACTATTCAAAGGTGCTTTATTCATCCTCAAGTATAACTGCTAGTCAGCATGGAAATGCTGATTCTTGATTTTCTCATAGCCTGACTTCAAAAAGTGTTCTGTTTGTGCTTGCCAAAATTAACTAGTGTCTCTTTATTTTTGGTCTGTTTGAGTAGTGTTATCCATTGAGTAAAAGAAGTGAGATGCTGAAAGTACTGTTCTTTTTCGTAGTGCTACGAGAAGTAGGAGGGGTGCCCTTTGAAATTCTTGAACCTGTGCTAACACGTTGCACACCAGAGCAATTGTTTCGAATTGAGGAATGTAATCTGGTAAATTCTGCCTTGTTAAATTCAGGGAACCACAGAGTTCCACAACTCCATGGGTTGCACTGGTTTTCTGTCCTGCAAACTAATTTCTTTGAGTTCAGCTGTCCCTTATCAAGACTCCTTTCTCAAGTGTCAGGATATAAAAGACTTGGGAAAGGGAACGACTGTGTATAGAAAAGTGTTTCCTCCCCTCCAAAAATAAGAAAGAAAAAAAAAAAGGACAACCACAGTATTTACCACTGAAATATCTGAGAAAGTCATTATAGAACAAACTGTTAAGGTTGCAAAGCACACCGGTCAAGAAGTAGCTGTGGTGAGACTTCAGGTGTGTGGTGGATTTCTTACCTACACTGTTAGGACTTCAACTCCATGATGCATTTGGATGTGGAGGTTCTGAGTGTGTAGCCATTCACAGTGCAAGTTAGCCTTTTCTCTGTAACTCCAGCTGGAGTGGCCTGAGCCTCTGCTATTAACACAAGTCTAGCCTGTAACCATGGCTTATGGACACCAGCGAAGGGCTCTGCTGTTTGAAGCTGTGATTTCTAGTCTGAAGTCAGTATCTCTGCATGCTATTGCCACACTTCACGTTGCAGGTGCCTGTGATAGCAAGTGTGGGGGGATTTCTTCTGCACCCTTCTCCACCAAGGGTTTGGGCTGTGTCTGCAGGCTCAGCTAACAAGTACTCTTGCAAATGTTTTTACATCTTTGATTTAAGATACTTTATGTTCAAATTAGATGTTTATAAAAGAGTCTGACCACTTGTGGAAGAAACATTGCCAGAGAGACTTTAAAAATGAGAGCCTCCTGGAATATGAGTCTTGGCGTGAAATGTACTTGAGTCTATTTAATCAGAGAGAAGAAAAACTGAAGATGCTTACGAGAAATATTCTTTCAGCTCAGTCTGAGAAACCAAAAGGTAAAGTCTGTGTTTAGCTCTTTCATTTAGAAAACTCTGTCTGGTCTGTTGTTCTTGACAATGTGTAGGGTTTAGTGATTTGTTTGTAGTGAGCACTAATGCTAAATTTCTAGGAGAAGTCATCAGAAACAAACACTGTTCTTAACTTAAAAGTTGAGGAAATAATAAAATACTTGCATTAGTACAATACTTTGCTGCATGTATTCTGCATTAGACAAATTGTGCCTTACTGGTTATAGCAAGGATTCTAAGCAACAATGCAAAGGACATAAAATCATATATCCTCTGCTCCTTGCATTTATTAGGCAGGCAAGTAAAAATGGCTTATGTGACCAGTGCAGCAAAACCACCCAGGAACATTCGCCGACAGCAAAAAATCCATGGGACAGCAGGACCTGTCACCCAGCATCATCCCATAGAGAAGTACAAGTAAGTGTTATGTACAATGCTCTTGAGTTTAGGTGTCTTTGTCAGTTCAAAAGCTTGCCTGCAAAATAATTTTGAAGTTCTAAATAACTCTATTTGCTTTACTTTTTTTAAGTGGCTAGAAACTAACTTGCCTTTTAAGTCTTGTGTGCTCCTCTGCTGTGTGTGCATTGCCATCCCACATTTCTCCAAAGTCCTAGTCATGAATTCACCCTCTCAGGTGGACTGTGAGTGGACATTGGTTTGTTTTCTCCAGATCACACTAAAGCTGCTTGACACCCTGGGGAGATTCCATTGTTGATGTTTTGGGCTTATAAATCTGTCTAGTAGCCTCACATGTTCTCCTGCTTTGATAAAATCACAGCTCGCTGTCTGTAGTGATACAGCTGACCAGAGTTATCCTCAGGAATTTTAACTTCCCATCACCCCCTCTCCTTCCTCACCCCCTCCTCTTATGAATTTCAAAAGCTTAGTTGAACAGCCTTGACTTACTGCTCAAGATGGTGATGGTATGGGGCAGGAATGACAGCCTGGATGTACCAATTTCTTAAAGTCAGCTTTTATGTGAGAGATCTTTTCACAGCTGTACCTTTAGCTGATGAGATGCAGAAGTCTCTTTCCATACTGTTGTTGTTTTCAATTTAAAAGATAAGCTACTGCCTTGATAGGGGACTAAGGTGCTTTGAATTAGGCTTTTGCTTTCAGTTGTTTTGTGGGAGGTTGATTCTGTGTTGTGGCAGACCAGCCTTACAGTTTAGGTGTTTCATGTACAGCAGTGGATATGTACTTTCTGCTCCAGTAATCACTGGACCAGTAGCTGAATGACGTACTCCAAGCCCTGCAAGATTTTCCTTCAAGGCTGTCCAGACTGGTGACATCATTCTGACATGTGAATATTGTATTAGTTTAATTGTCTTTAGCAGGTGGTATAAGCATCTGCCTCAGTCCTTATCCTTTTTATTGAGGATTCCAGTCTGATACTTAGGGTTAGTTATTGTGCCTTTTGCGAGTCATTCATACTTGCACAAGCTCTTTTTTTTAATTTGCCCTCATTTTCTGTCAGAGAGCTAGTTAGCAGTTCAACTGTGTTTAAAGAGGGAAACAAACACCAAGTGCAAACGAGCAGGGAGCATTACAAATCACAGTGGTATTGCTGACCATTTTGATCTGTCATAAACTCTGATAACTTTAAAGACTAATAAGGTATGTAAAATCTGTGCGAGATTTTGTAATGTGGAGCCTTTGAAATGTTTAACTAGGGGTTTTTTTTTCCCAAAAAATGAGCCAGAACATATTTAACTTTTTTCTTATTTCCTTTTACTGAAAGAGCAAGGATTCCAGAAAGCAGAGACAGAAATAACACATCAAATCTGATTGCTGCTGGCCATGTTGGGAGCTCTGGCTCAGGTGTCATGATTCAAGATGGAAAGAAGCCTCTCAAAAGTAAATAGAATTTCACAAGATTTTATCACATTTGTTGTTTTAACCTGCTGCCTACTAATATATGCTTAAGATTCTGCTAAAACAACTTTAAATCACTCGTAGCTGTTATCTTAACTATTCTTTGTTTTGTTGCTATTGAAGAAATTGCACCAATCATGAAGAAGACTTTGAAGGCATTGAAGAGTAGAGCTGGACCACGATAAAACGAGGCTGCATGTTTGGAGCTTACGTGGTGTGACTATTTGTATATCATGCTACAATGAATGAAAGTAATGTTCATGTAAACACTATTCAATTTGCCTTTGGTAAAATAGTTATGAAACATTGCAGGGGCAAATCATTAGCAATAAAAATAAAAATATCTGAGTCCTTGCAAACTAATGCTGTTTTTCTTGAATTGAAATGAGGTCAGTGCACACTAATGATAAACCAGTTTATATGGACTTTTATAGGTGGTGTACTTACAGTTTAAGCTGGTGAAGGGTCTAGAGCACAAGTTTTATGAGGAGTGCTGAGAGAACTGGAGTCATTTAGTCTGGAGAAAAGGGGGAGAGGGGAGACCTTCTTGTTCTCTACTACTACCCAATTTTCTCTCTACAACTCCCTGAGAGGAGATTCTACACCGGTGCTCTGATCCCTCTCTGGTAAGGGTCTATTTTCACAGAAATATTAAATGTCATGAGTACACAATAGCCTTCTCTTTCTTAAACACATTGCAGCTCACAGTTCTCCTGCAATATCTCTAGAGCCTTTCATCTCAGTAGCATATCCTTTCCCATCCAAGTGATAATCACAGAATATTCTGAGTTGGAAGGGACCCACAAGGATCATTGAGTCCAACTCTTTAACACTGTCTCCCTGGCAGGAATTGAACCCAGGTCTCCCAACACGCCAGGTGGGGACACTTACCACTGTACTAAAGTGGATTTAAGCAAGTTCCATATTAATTTCTGGCAAAGTAAGTGAGTAATTGAAAAAAAAAATACTGTCACAAAAGGAAAGCACTGCTGTTGTGGACAAGGCCACAAATGGATAACATTTCTTCCTGAACTGTCCATTTTAAGCATAGAAACCACTTTCCATTTCCTGACAATATTTACTTCGTAGCATTCAGGAATGTTTTCCATCCTGTTAGTGGTTGGGCCCAAAAAGAAAGCCTGAACTGACTGCTCTACCATTTAAAAAAAGGAAGATTCTTGATGTTGCCATCTAAACAGTCCCTGTGGCAGGAGGAAAACAGTTCAGAGGTCAAGGATTTAATTGTATGAGACTTTGCTCAGAAGGCATGTGAGTTCCAGGAGCTAAGCTCTTCTTGGGGACTGTGTAGGCATTGAAATGTTAGCCTAAGTTCTGGGCCAAAACCAGAAAGAGGTGTAAGGTTTGGCATGATTCTTATGGAATAATTTGTAAACATCAGTGTACTGCCCTATGTGTACTGTTGTCAGTTGCTGCTGTTCCAGGGGTCAGCATTGAGCTGCTCTCAAAACAAAGCACAGCTGGGGTTCCCTGTGAGCACAGAGGTTGTTACAGCTCTGAGCGTAATCCTTTGGCTGTCTAGTACCTGGGGATTTTTGAGTATTTCTGGTAGTCATAGGATAACCTCAGCAGTGAAGCCATTCATGAAAGTGGTGGAATCACTCTCTCCAGTTATTGTGCTTGGAATGAGAAGGGGAACATGTCGTTCTTCCTTCCATTTAATGAATGTGATGTGCAATGTACAGAGGTATTTTCCTCTCTTGCAGTTTCTAGTAAACAATTTTTAATGTGCTTTTTTCAATTTTTGGTTTTGTGTACTTGTGAATTTCATCCTTGTACAACTTCCAGATCTTCTCCCTCTCTAAACTCTTTTGTAGAGCTGAACTGCATTTTATTCTGTGGTAGAGAATTCCAATTTCATTTGGTTACATGTCTTGGGTTGTTTTAAAACTTCAACCCTAAGCTTTAGCAAAAAGGGACCTCTGTGACTACACACAATTTAATCCCAGGAGGCTTGAGGAGACTGTTTCTGTAGATGGACAATACATAGTCTAAGCCTCTTGTGGCCTGGTGATGAAACATCCTGGCATCTGAGGCCTAACAGTCTTGTGCATTTAACCCTACTCAACTTCCTCACCAGTGTGCTTTAGGCAAAAACGATACTCAGAATGAAGCTTGGAGCTGCCACGATTGTAGAGTAAAATAGGAGATAAGGCTCGTGTAATTTTTCAGAAGGAAAGTATCTAATATCTAGAAAGTTGCCAATTATTTTAACATATTGAAATCTAGTTTCAGAATCCTGGTGTCTGTCAGTTTCAGAAGACAAAACTATTCAAGTCAAGATAGTGTAGAAATAAGGTTGGTGGTTTGTTGTTTTTTCCCTTCAAATTGCAGGACTTTAAAATCCCTGCTTTAAATGTGAAAACACAAAGTTATTAATGTCATCTTTGTAGCTTAAGTCCTGAATGGTGTGTTTGCTGTGGGAAGTGCTGGTGGAAGCCTTCAGCAGCATGTTTTGGGACCTTTTTTTACCAAGAAGTTGCTTCTTATCCCTGGTGACAGGCCTAAAAATGGCACTTGCTCAGGGAGTTTGTTGAACACCTCTGGAAAATCTTCCTTAGCTGTCCTCCTAAAGAGCTGCCGATGCATATCCCAGCAGTAGGCATCTCCAGGCCCTATCTCTTAATGTTTATGGAATTGCTGAGGCTACAGAAAGAGATGCTGCTTGTAGATGCAGGAAAATAAGCTGTTCAGCCAGAAGTGAAGAGGAGCAAACGTATCCTGGCCTCTGGAAGAAGGGCGTCTCCCCTGCAAGTGTGGGAAAAATATGCTGAGGGTAGACTGGGAAGCAATAGTCCCTCTTGTCAAGATGCTGACCTTGCTGAGGGGAAAGAGTTGACACGCTTTTTCTTGTGCTACCGAACTCTGTGTATGACACAAGTTTCTTTCACCAGACATGGCACTTTTTCTGCTTAACAGCTCTTCATAATGCTCAGAGTTCTCAGCTGTTCTCTCCCACTGATGTGCTGCAGCCAGCTCTCTGAAAAACACATTTTCTCACCATTCAGTCTGAAAGTCAGATAATTAGTCTGATTAAAATTTTAGATAAACACTGAAGTGGTGCATTAAAGTGTGACTTTTCATAGCATTGGTATCATGCTAGAATAATTCTGACAGCTGAGTTCTGGGCTTAGGTATTTAGAAAAACAGGGAGAGAGTGAAATGGTGTAGAGGAGTCCCAAAGGCTTATTCACAAAGCAGCTTCTTCAGGGTTCACAAAGCCTGAGACCTGAGTTTGCTTCTGCAGCTGAGAGATGAGCATCACAGACTTTGAGCAGAGGTATGAGTCCCTCTATAGGAAAGGAAAAAAATACTCTATGTGGCTTTGAAAAGGCAAAATCAATATATTGGCCACCTCATTATAATAATGAGGTCTCTCTGTCAGGTGCCACATGGTTTTGTTGTGACCTGGATGTTGATCACCAGCTGATTAATCAGCTGGTATTTTTTCAAATTCCTTTCTTTGGTAACGTGCAGAATATATAATTTTCCCTTGTTAAACTTCATAGAGTTGGTGACTGCCCAGCCCTCTAATTTAATTATGTCTCTCATCTTTTGAGGGAGTCAACAGCTCCTCCAGATTTAGTATCACTGGCAGACTTACTTAGTATACCTTGGAGTCCTGTGTCCAAGTAATTTGTGAAGGTGCTGAAGAGAACTGGGCTGAGGATGGAGCTCTGTGGAACTCCACTAGTGCCTGTTTACCAGGCTGATGTCACCCCATTCACTATAACTCCTCATACCTGAGCTGTGAACCAGTTGCTCACCCATGTGATGTGTTTATCCAACTCTGTGCTGGACATTTTGTCCAGAAGGATACTGGGAGAGAGTATCAAAAGCTTTACTGAAATCCAAAAATATTACATCAACTGGCTTTTCCTTGATCAACCTGGTGCATTACCTTGTTGTAAAATGAAATCAGGTTTTACAAGCAGAACTTTCCTCTCATGAAGCTGTGATGGCTGTGACCAGTGACTGTGTTGACTCTGCCATTTGGTACAGCAGCATGTTTTTCATTACTGAGGGTTCCAATCTCTTTGGCTTGCTTAGCACGAGAAGCTTAGGAAAGAGTTTCCTCAAGAAAACCTTACAGTTTGTTGTACTATGGAGTTATTTAATCATTCAGTGTTATATATAATTTCAACACTCAAATGACTGTGTATCTTGTTTCTCTATAATCTGTATCAAGAGCTTTTGTGAAATAATTTATGCATAATTTATTGTTTGAGTAAGACTAAACTATATTTTGCATATAAGTCAGCGTTAAACACTGAAAACACAGTATAATTTTCTCAAAATTATGGCACAGAAAGGATTTTTCTGAGGATTTAGGGAAAACCCAAGAATGTGACAGACTGTTTTTGGTGCTGTTCTGACTAGTAAAGTGGTTTACATTCTTCTCAGTAGTTAAAACCTGCTGAGATCTTGAGCTGGCTGGGGACAAGACAACCATTCTTCCTATCAGTATTTTTCTCATTGCTCTGCATCAAGAAGCTTGATCATCCATCATTTATAATCTGTTGAATTATATTGAGAATAATGCCTTTTTTTGGGAATGTCATTATTTGAGAATTATAGCAATTCAATTTCCCACGGCACTGCTATTTCCATAGGAGAGAAGATGCTTTTGCTTAGGTGCTGACTCTCCACCTGGATGCTCATTTGTTATTCCCTGCCTCCCTTCAGCAGTGCCAGGCTCCCAGCTCCCTGCAGCTGCCAGCATGCTGCTTCTGGGGGAAACTGGGGCTCTCACCTATGGGGAGACAACAGAGCGCTGCCTTTTCCTGGCCATACTCTGAGGAGTGTCCTGCTTACCTAAGTTTAAAGGCTACTGGGCCTTTTTAAGGTAGTTATCAGGCAACAAAATTTGACAAGAATTTTGAGAGCAGAAAAATAACAATCTCACTATAAGAGTGCAGTTCTGAGAGTACTTAAGGAGTCAGTCAGCTGCTGCATATCCCACCTCCTGGCCTTCTACAAGCACATGTCCTGCCTCTGTTGTCCATCCTTTGTGGTGGCTGCTCTGGGGCTTAGGAGAGGTTGTTACAGAGGAGTTCAGGTAGTGCAAGAAGTGGTTGTGAGAATTAGGTCCCTATTTCCTCCCAAAGTTGGTACAGTTTGGCTCTGTAACTTCTCCAGGTAATTATAAAAATTATGGTTTGGGTCATTTCCTTCTTAACAGCTCCTTTCCAAGAATGTTGGCGTGCAGCTTAGAGGGTTTATTTCCTCAAGATAGATGCCAAGCCACAAGCATGGAAAACCTTAAATCTCATGAAGCTGTGATGGAGGTCAAGAATAATATGAGCTGTTTGCCTTGCCAGTTCTTCCAGTCTCACCAAGTAAGGCAATTTTTGGTTCTAACTCTTTTTCACCCAAAGCCTTCTGGCATTTCCAGCTCATTAACTTATGCTGTGTCCTTACCTGCCCCTCCCCAGCACCTCCACTGCTCACCTAGATCCTGCAATCTGTCTATCTAACTCTTCTTTTTATCACAAGCCTTCCTCCTGCAGCTCCTGATGCAATACAGCAACCCAACACTGCACAAAGGAACAACTCTGTGAGAAGCCCTCGTGTATATTCTGTTTTTTATGTTGCACACACGTGCTTTTCTTTTCTCTTATTTTCAGAGGTGTCACAGTTCCAACACTGAAACCATTCCCTATTCCCCATCACAGATAATTCCATACAAGCATTTCTAGTGGATTTTTTTAGTTTTTTGTACTACTGCAAAGCTGCTTAGTTTCAGAGATGCAGCTGTTCCTTGTGAATGTATCCCAAATCAACCCAGATGCTGTCAATGTGCTCAAAAATGAGGATGTGTTTGCTGTCCTCAAGTGTCTGTTCACACTTTTCAATCTGCTAAATTTGTTTTCTTTGCACTTTGACTTGCTGATTTGTCACCAAGTGTGAAATAGGTGCTTGTGTTCTTGAAAGCAGATGCTTCAAATTTAGATTTAGAAAGTCCAAATTCAGTTCCTGTTTTTGAAAATAGGACTTTCAAAAAAAAAGTGTTTTTTCCATACCCCAAACATGCCTTGCTCTCAGGTATTGCTCATCTACAGCTCTGCTTACAGCCTTGCATGATGAGTGGGCTGTGCCTGTTTGGAAGGGAGTAGAGGAACATGCTGTGTCCTCTGCTCGCCTAACCCTGGCTCCCATGCCTTTTGCAGCTTAAAAAAAAGACTGTTTTTTTCCTTTTTTTCACAGAGGAAAAAGACTGGGCTATTTTATCTGGTGGAGACAAGATACTTCAGGTATCTTGATCTCCACACAAGAGCACGCATGGCTCTGGTGGCCTCGGTGTAGCCATCTACAAAGACCAGAGATCGATGTTTGAGCTTGCATCTTTAATCAGGTGTCACTTCTTGTCCCTGTTAAATCAGATGAAGATTTGCTACACGGAAGACTTCTTCAAGTGACTTGCAACAAGAGCTCCATCATTTTACATCTGGGCTACATCAAATATGTCCTATAGTCACATCAGTCCCTGTGGTACAGCCCAGTGCCAGGCAGCATGGCTGTGGCAGGCAGCAAACCTCCAGGTTTCATTCAGGATGAGTCAGCAATTCACATGAGTGTGCTGCTAATGGCCTGCTGCTTTCTACTGTGGAAAATTAAGCACAAAAGGTTGAAGAAGAGTGACATTAGTTTTAAGATATGCCATAATGCATTTGTGTACAGACTATGAGGCTCACTGCTTCTCTTCAGGGGGAGCCCCATTGGGTCTTCATGCTCATCTTCTTTTTACCTGCTCTAAATAGAGAGGTTGTTAGGTCATCTAAAAATCTCTTGCTTGCACGAGATAAAGCTTATGGCAAAATGCGTGGTTCAGAAAGTTAGAGAAATCCAATGCTGCCAGGATAGAGAGGTCGTAATGCTTATTTTATGGAAATGTTAATAGGAGTCATCCACTGCAATTCTCTAGACTTTGACTGGAGAATAAGTCTGAGTGGAGATGTTGACTCTAGACACTGGTGGTGGATGTGTGGGGGAGGGCATGTGGATTGAACTCAGAAAAAGTAATTTTCCATTGGTTGGATAATCCCTTCAGAATCTGTTTTCTGAGCATCAGGGTGAGATCCTATCTCGTTATTAGTGCCTGTATAGTGCCTGTGTTTGAGCAGAATGGGTATCAGCAGACCAGTAGCCATGGCAAATGCAAAGGCTATTTCCGTAACCGATCAGCGGTTGATGGCTGTGAAGCTGAACCATTTAAATCTGTGTTAATGTGCAGCACTTGGGATTTATTGTAGAAAATTTATGCTGAAACAAAGGAATAGTAATATGCACTCAGACGGTCAAAGGAATTGCAATACATATTTACAGTCCATTAATTCCAATAAAAAAAAAGTCACTATCACCAAACTGGAAAACAGAGCTCTGCGATATACGTCTGTTATTTTTCAATATGGTAAGCATAGTTTGTATTCAGAAGGACTTCAAAAATGCAAGCCACTCTGCTAAAGTATAGATGAATCCCTTCAAAACACAGTGTATGGTGCCTCACTATTTTCAAACCTCAGTGGGAACCAGCCAGCAATTCTCTGCCTTATGTTTTCTGTTTTATTACAGACAGCTGGGTTAGATCCAGATTCCTGGCTCAGGCTGACACAAAGAAAATTATGTTGCTGTAGCACTTAGTTTGTATTAAAGGAGAATATCGATTCATTTATTGACATTTTTACTCTACAGAGGATGAAGCATGGGTGCTACATAACTCTTCAAATGTTTTTAACTGAAAAGAATAGTTTTGATGCTGTACAGAATAGAGGGAAGGGGAATATTCAATTACCTCTACAGACATCTGAGGTTGATTCTTCTATCAATAATGGCTCTATAAACGTCATACTATTGGAAAAATCAAAATACATATTTCCTGTTGTTTTTGTACTTACAGTACTTACTTTTTGTTTCTCCCTGAAGTAGAAAGAAAGAGAATATTTTCACCCTTATGCCTCTCTGCTGAAAACAGGCATTTTGAAAGCAAGTTAGACACGTGAATGGGAACTAATACTGCTTTTCATTCTCAGCCTGTATACAGTGTGGTTTCTGTCTGATGGGCTCATGAAAGGAATGCAAGAATGTGTTGGCTGTCAGCATATAATCTGTCAATATATAATTGGCCAACATATAATCTCAGGTAGCCTCTGGAGAAATAAGTGCATACTTTGTGGTCATATTTGTAATGAATTCAATGAAATGTAGATACCTTGTGTAAAGCCAGGACAACTTAAAAGATCTCTCTAATTTTGGGATGAAGTTCTTGTGAGCTGGTAGGGCTTTACATCAAAAACATATCACAGTGCTCTTGTAGGAAGAAAAGCACCCCAAAGCTCCCAGTATTGATATTCAGTTGCTTTGCCAATTTTGTTGTTATAGCACAGGCTGCAACACCTCTCAGAGTCCCAAGCCACTTTTCCTCACCTGTCCCTGCCTGCTGTCTGTAATTTAGGTGCTCCTCATGAGCTGCTCTCTGAAATTTATGTAATTAAAATAACCTTTGTGGAGGAACAAAGAGGAAAGTTGTGTAACTCAGTTTGGCTGGGAACCTTGACTTGACTTTGTTTAGTGCACTGGTTTAAATGTCTGTTCCCAACACAATGTAACTTTTAACAATAAATAAAATCAAGTAACTGAATATAACACTAATGGTCCAGAAAATATATCAGATACTAGAGAACACTAAGAGTAATAGGGAGAAAAATAACCTGAATTTCTCACTCATGCTCTTTTCTTTGACAGTACAATGTGTGAAAGACAGCAGGAGTTTATGACAGACATGCTGTGCTGTTAGCCAGCAAGCATGGTCACCTGAAATAATGCCTTTCATACCCTTAATATAAGGGTGCAGAAATCCATGGTCCGATTCTTCTTCTGGTCTTTGTAAGCCCTGAGCCAGAGAAGAAAAATCCTGAAAAAGTTAGTCTGTGAATGCTACAGCTCTCCTTCAAAGAAAGTTAAGTTCCTGGTACTGCCCAGCATGCTTTTTGCTCATAATTTTATTTTTTATGAGCTCCTAAACATAGTACTCAAATGATAAAGCTGTAAAATTTTTAAGTTTAAGATAAAACAATGTGAGCTGATCAAAACTGGCATCAACACAGTCTCTCTCCACTCTTGCTGGATGTTCCTGGCACCTTCTTTGCACCAAATTGAGTGCTTTTGTGACTAAGCAGTTAGCCAAATTGGTAAAAATAGACTCCCAAACTGCTGATCAAACATTTCCACCTCCTTTCTTGGATCAGGTCTAATGCTTATGTAGTATATGCTATGTTGATCAGCATTCAAAACCAATGAAGTAAAAAACTTGTCTTTTTGTGTTTTTCATACTGATTTGTAGTTTTCATACTGATCAGCAAGCTTGATCTTACCCTGCAGCTGTGACCAATGCACAGCAGAGCCTGGGGAAGGGGAACTGAAGGAGAAGAGCTTTTTTTATTTGTTTAGCAGAAATCTGTAAGTAGAGAAGTTTAGGCTGAAGAGTGGCTGGCTGCAACAAGAGCCAGAACAAGGCAGAGTAGGACAAGGCTGCAGTAACAGAGACTTACACTTAAGAATCAAGGGGCAAACAAATAATGTGGATGTCATCATGGGAGTCAACTACAGACCTCCCAGTCAGGTTGATGATGCTAACAAACGATTATTTGAGGAACTAAGGCAACTTGCCAGAAGTTAACTGAGAGTGTCACACAGCTGGTACAACCTGAGCCAGAAGATTCCTAAAAAACATTGGTAACAACGTTATGGGACAGGTCCTAAGGGAGCTGACTCTGAAGGATGCCCTCCTTGATCTGCTGCTTGTCAACAGAGTGGATGTCATGAGTAAAATGGACACTGGCAGTCATCTTGTTCACAGTGACCATGAAGTCCTGAAGTTTAAAATCTCTGTTGACAGGAGGAGAAGTGCCAGCAAAACCTCAACTCTGGACATGAGGAGAGCAGATGTCAGGCTGCTCAGGGAATTGGTAAGTAAAAAGTGTTTTTGTAAAAAGTAAGTAAAATAAGTAAAAAGTAAGTAAAAAATGTTTTTGCAGGTGCTGGGGATCCATCAGTGCTGGTCACTTTTCAGACATCACCTCCTAAGGGCATAGGAGGAGGCAATTCCCAAATGTCAGAAGTCTATCAATAATTCTTGAGCAGTCTTTGGAATCTGGAGAGGTTCCAGCTTACTGGAAGCTGGAGAATGTTGTCCTGATTTTCAATAACAGCAAGAAGGGGGACCCCGAAACTACAGACCTATCAGTCTCACTTCAGTGTCTGGTAAAGTTATGGAGAAAATTACTCTGGGAAATATTGAAAGACATCTGAAGGACAATGCTGTCATCGANACAAATAATGTGGATGTCATCATGGGAGTCAACTACAGACCTCCCAGCCAGGTTGATGATGCTAACAAACGATTATTTGAGGAACTAAGGCAACTTGCCAGAAGTTAACTGAGAGTGTCACACAGCTGGTACAACCTGAGCCAGAAGATTCCTAAAAAACATTGGTAACAACGTTATGGGACAGGTCCTAAGGGAGCTGACTCTGAAGGATGCCCTCCTTGATCTGCTGCTTGTCAACAGAGTGGATGTCATGAGTAAAATGGACACTGGCAGTCATCTTGTTCACAGTGACCATGAAGTCCTGAAGTTTAAAATCTCTGTTGACAGGAGGAGAAGTGCCAGCAAAACCTCAACTCTGGACATGAGGAGAGCAGATGTCAGGCTGCTCAGGGAATTGGTAAGTAAAAAGTGTTTTTGTAAAAAGTAAGTAAAATAAGTAAAAAGTAAGTTAAAAATGTTTTTGCAGGTGCTGGGGATCCATCAGTGCTGGTCACTTTTCAGACATCACCTCCTAAGGGCATAGGAGGAGGCAATTCCCAAATGTCAGAAGTCTATCAATAATTCTTGAGCAGTCTTTGGAATCTGGAGAGGTTCCAGCTTACTGGAAGCTGGAGAATGTTGTCCTGATTTTCAATAACAGCAAGAAGGGGGACCCCGAAACTACAGACCTATCAGTCTCACTTCAGTGTCTGGTAAAGTTATGGAGAAAATTACTCTGGGAAATATTGAAAGACATCTGAAGGACAATGCTGTCATCGATCACAGCCAGCATGGCTTCATGAGAGAAAAGTCCAGCTTATTAAAAGTCAGCTTTTGAGGAAGGTAAGGGTTTTTCTCCTTGCTGGCCTTACCCAGCTCATCCTGGAAACTCAGCACAGTTCTGCAATTCTCAGCTGCCAAATTCAGTGCCTAAGATTCGGTGAAATGTTACTTATAGCAGAGTGATATTATATGGTCATTCCCCTGGAGAATTCAGGGCCTATAAATATGCTAAAGCTTCAGTGACCCATTTTCTCTAGATGTGACTCTGCTTTTTACATATTTTCATTCTGTTTCTCCTATGGTCCACACAAAATGCAATATTCTAGTCCTGGAATAATATATATTGTAGAGTCATGTGCTGCTGCAATTTCATGGCAGGAAAGCATATATTTATCACAGAATCACAGAATATTATGAGTTGGAAGGGACCCACAAGGATCATCTAGTCTACTGCAACATCTAGCACCCGTAAGGAGACCGAGAGCACATCGCAGAGCATAACACCAACCTAGATCCCTCACAGTCTAGCAGGCCACTCCGAGCCAGANTCTATTAATGTTTTAGTTCCTCTCCTGCAATATGTATTTGGAATTGTGATTAATTCCTGCAACTGGTCTTTAAATATTATAGTAATATAGGAGCTAGGTGTTTATATTCAAACTTGTGCATCTAAGACTAAATAACTGAACGCATGGAGTGTGATACTTGCCGTACTGATTGGTTCCAGAGGGACTAGGTAGGTACAAAGTGTTTCTAAAACTCACAGCCATGTTTACTCTCTGTAACTAAATCAGAAACCTAGAGGACAAACTAGAAATGTGATGGGATTAGGAAGCTTTTTTCCCCCACTAATATAAATAACAGCATAAGCCTATGATCACAGGGAAGCAGAGAAAGAAAGGTGAAGCAATATTCTAGGTATTACTGGGTGATAGCTTGCCTCAAACAGTTTGTTACAACCATGAGCCCTTTAATTAAGTAGAATTTACCCCAGCGTAGAGGGCTTCTGTAAAACCTTTGCTGCACACACAGCCTACTTCAGGTCTGTGTGAAGGGCAGAAATTTGGCATAACTGGTGAGGTTCTGCCCTGAACATAAATCCTTAACGCAAATCTCAGTTACAACGTTCAGCCACTGGATGTCCTCATTTTCAAAGGTCTGCAAAGGTTGTTCAGCTGGAAAGCCACGTGTTGTTGACAGTTTCCAGCGCATTGCATAAAAATATTCTGTGTATTGGGTATTGCCAAACTCCAAGCTTGCCACCCATAAACCAATGGAATCAGTTTCACTTATCAAAGTAATTAAACTCCTACTGGATGCAGAACATATATTTACTCTGGTCCTTTCTCAATTTTTTTTTTGATCACTTAAGTGTAATTTATGTAACAGCTTCCTTTGCAGAATTCTGGCATTCATAAACAGTGAGAATTTCCCTACATTTCTTCCTTTTTCCAGTGCTACCTTCACTGGAGTTTATTGTGGTGTTTACTGCAGCTTTGGACTGCAGCTTGGTTTTTCAAAGTTCTTATGAATTCTCAAGGGTGCATCTCTCTGCATGTATGAGTCCTTGTCTAATCCCACAAAGACTTTGCCAGTGTTAGATCACAGAATCACAGAATACGTCAAGTTGGAAGGGACCCACAAGGATCGTCTAGTATGACATAATTCCTGAAGCTACACATGAAGCCCAGAGAGCTTCACTTTGCTGCTTCTCCGAAACACAGAATGGCTTGGCTTGGAAGGGACGTTCCAAGACCCCTGCCATGGACAGGGACAAGTTCCACTCCACCAGGTTGCTCAGAGCCCCATCCAACCTGGCCTACTTTCTCCTGTAGCTTGTGCCATCACCACCCACCTTTCCTTTGCTTCAGGCTCCCCTGCCTGCACCGTCACGGAGGGTGTTTCTCAGCCCAAGCTTCCCCTGCAGCTAAAGCTCTCATCCAGCCAGCCTCCTCATTCTTGCAGCTCTAATGGCATCATCCTCATTGCCAAACATTCCTGTCTTCTGATTATGGCTTGACATTGCTTGTCAGACACCCTCCAACAACATATAAAAATCTGAGCTGGCAGAAATACTGGCAACTGGATGTTAGTAGCATGTGCGTTCATGAAACATGGAAAACATCTTCATAAAAATCTGCACTGTTGGATTTTTTCAGTCTAAAGTTTCAAGAAAATCTCTTAGCTTTCTTCCTTTTAAATCTTCAATTTAAGCTGTTTTTAAACTACATTGTTGTTCCATCAAGGGGGCAGCTTGTACTCTGTAAACACTTGCTTGACATCATGAAAACAGGTTTTATCAGAAGACAAACTCAGTAGAAAATTAAATTAAGGCCAGACTTCTGTCCTTAATAAAGGAAACTCATGTTCTTGTATAAATGGGCACACTTACTCTAGATATGTACCCTTCATGTACCACAACAGTAGTTTTGTTCCTACCAGGCTGGTGCATGAGACACATCTCCAACAGGAATCAGCCTTCATAGCTGCTGAAGTCTCCTAAGGTGGCCAGGTATGCATTTATTTATCTACTCACTGGTTCAGCACTGGGGGAGTGCTTCAGCAGAAGATATGAATGTGTTATTTTTCCACACACAGCTCTGCAGGACTGGTAGATCCTCATGGAAAATTGCTCACCCCCGGCACATCCTTTCATGCCCACTATGGAAAGGGAGGCATGCCCAGAACTGCTCAGGTGGGCAGAAAGCTGGAGTACTGCTAATAGAACTCTGAGTCCTGAGATTTGCTCCCAGTTCAGTAACTGTGCTGGTTTCTGGGCTCTGAAACAAGCCTAATATTCAGGTGAAAGCTTCAGAAGATGGAAGACAGGGAGGAAACCACCATGGCAGGTCTGGATGACACGATACTTGTCACAATGCTGTTATCTTAACCCCAAGTACATGCTGATGTTTCCATAACAGGAAGAGGAGCAGAGTGTAGTAGAAGCAGACTGCTCTCCAGACACAGAGAGATGCTAAGAGCAGCTTCTGAAGAGGACGTGTGTTGCGGTACTTCTCCCATCCTGCAGTTGCCGGCAGCTGAAGAGCTGGCCATAGTTTACTGAAAATGAGCTGTCTCCACTCCTAGTGTGAGACTAATTGGGCTGGGGGAGTGAATCAAATTTCATGTCCTGGCCCTAGAAACTGTGATACTACTCTGAATTTGCTCACCTTGTGCCGAATTATCATCTCAGAAAACACAGCTTCTAAACTGCTTAGGAACAGCCTGCAGACTGCTTAGCTTTCACCCCTTGGAGAAGACTTATTAATCCTTTTCTGTCATTCTGAAGGGCATTGTGGGCCACACGAACAGTGGTGGCAAATACAGATGAAGCAGAAATGGGATTGGAGTCCAAAATCTATGTTCTCAGGTTGGACATTTCCACTTTTCTCTCTGGCACTCATGGTCAGCCCTGGAGAGATGAAACCTGATGTGATTTGGGGGGGGGAATCTGCCTACTCTTTCTTGAGGTTTTTGAAGAACTCTTTGGAAAATGTGGAATGCTCCTTTTAGTCCTTGTAGAACTGAAGATTTGACTTGGAGTGATGAAAAGAGATTAAAGGTTTTGTTAGCAGCAAACCTTAGATTTACAGCAAACACAGAGGATTTTGCTTTCTGAGTACAAAAGCCCTGATGCAGCTCACATTAAAAAGAGTAATTGATCTGTGTCCATTTGCAGATACACTGACATTCATGTAGTCTGGGAAACCTTATCCCTGGGTGCGTATTTTTCTCTTAAGCCGTTTGTACTCAGGCTGCCCGCAAATATATCTGTTCATCAAGTTGGCAACACTCAGTCTCTTCTAGGAATGAGCTGGGGACATTTTTTTCTGCTGGAAACCAAGGGTAGGTCTGACAAGACAGATGGAAGCTGCTGAACTGTTACACAGCTTGTTAGAGAAGCGTAGAGCCCTTTAAAGCTGAGGCTGCAGCCAGGATTTACCTCTCGAGAAATGGCAGCAATCCCCAAAGTAAGTAGCTTGCATAGACTACAAATCTGCCTCAAAATAATCAGCATGGATGCAGCCTGGAAGGCTGAGCTCAAAATAACCCCCTTTTTATCCAGGCTGAGATGCTATAATATGGGGCGAGGTTGTGCAAACATATTGTGACTCTCCCCTGTTTGGTGTTCTGTGTCCCAGATTGCTGACTGTGCAGCCACACCAAGCTGTGGGTCACACGCCTTTCTTCCTTATATAGATAAAAATTCCTGCTATGTTAACAACAGATCTGGAGGAATTTCATTTTTTGCTTCAGCTGGTTACTGAACCAGAGTCTTTGGGTGGGTGCTTGCAGGGCACACATTGCAAAGGCAGTCTGGGCAGCAGGATGCAGAACTGACCCAGTCCACGGAGGATTTGGGGGATTTTTAGCTGGTAAATACTAGGCTTGTTAGGTGCACATGTTTCTGGGCCATTGTGAAGTGACTTTTTTTTTTTTTTTCAAAGGAATCTTGGACAGGTTTCATGGCTGTGGCAGCAAAAGGCCCACTGGTGACAGGAAGCTGAGCTTGCTGCTTTCTGCTAAAAAGGCTCTTTTTCACACAGAATCACGGAATTAGTAAAGTTGGAAAAGAGCATAGAGGTCATCAAGTCCAACCTATCACCTATTACCTAACCTAGCCAAACCTGTTACCTAACCTGTTGCCATCCTGCTACCAACACACCATCCTACCTATAACACACTACCCTAATATCTAGGTCATGCCACCAAGTACATCATCCAACCTTTTCTTAAACTCTTCTAGGGACGGTGACTCCACCACCTCCTTGGGCAGCCCATTCCAGTGAGAAAAGAAAAAAAAATGGCTCCCCATCGGGGAATCAAACCCCGGTCTCCCACGTGACAGGTGGGGATACTCACCACTATACTAATGAGCAAATGATCACAGCAGCAAAATTGCCATGCATCTTTTTGAGATACAGCATAGTGTATTGTCTGGTAAGTGTGTTCTTAAAACCAGATTATCTATTTAGCTGAAACTTTCTGAACAATACCTGAGTCTGAGCCAGACAGGTAAGGTAGAAAACATTGCCCTGTCAGTTGGAGTTTGGAGGGGTTGCAAGCAAGTAGAAACTAGACCTTAAAAAAGGAAGTACTAGGCTGGCTGAGGATAGAGATTATCAGCTCTTCCCATCGCTCCTAATGACAGGAGGACAAAAGGTGCCCTTCTACTTCCTAAGGAGGTTTCCAATGTAAAGAAAAGGTCTTTGTTTTTGTCAAGGGGGATTTTGGCTGAGGAAAGTTAGCAGGGAAGTAGATAAAGATAGGAAACGTGCAGCAGCTTGGCATTGTGTGTGAGAGGAGAAGCTGCGGTGCTAATAGTGTGTCTCCAGGAGCTAGAAAGGGCAAGATGCTTTTGAGTTTGGCTTTATTTATAGCTGTTGTGTCCTCTTAGCTTCCACTGTTCTCAGCTTTCAGCCCTGAGATTGATTAAAAATACAGTGTAGAGCTTGCCACATTCCAGAAAATAAATGTTGTGATCTCATGGTGGTCCTGTAAGAGGTGGACAGTGATTAAGTGGGAGACAAAAGAATAGAGGAAATACTTCATCATACTGCCATATTTGCATTAGGCTCAACATCTCTATCCTGGGATCAGATTTCTGCTGAAATTTTGCTTGAGGGTAGTTTGTCCTTCCTGCCTGGAAGAGACACACGGTGAGCCACAAGATGAGTGTGGCGGTATTGGGAAAGTTGGAGGAAAAACCAATGCATATGAAAGGGGGTCCTGGGTGGGCTCTCTTTCTTTGGGGTAACCCATGTCTCAGCATCATCTCCACCTAGGCACAACCCATCTGTACTGCTCCTAAATCTGAAAGGACTGATGTATCTGAATGGCCTAAACCAAGTGAACCCATAACAAGGAGTGGGGTTTCAGGCAGATGAGAAGTCAAACCTCTGCCACAAGCTGAAAGAGCCTGGTGCCATGCACAGCAAAGCAGTATGGATGGGGAGGCTGCAAAATTACAAGCTGCTTCTTGCCAACTATGTGGCTGGAACGAGCATGCCAAAGCAGACTGGGTTTCCCTCTTGCCCTTGTCTGGCCTCCTGTCAGCCTACGCCTCTGTGGGGTGTCTGGACAAAGCGCTAAAAGCTGGAAATAGAAATACAGAATTAAAAACTTGAATAAAACACTCAAGCTCAAGGTCTGTGTTTGTGTGACGGCTGAAAAAATAATGGGCATTGCACAATTAAAGCTGAGCAATATCCATGGTGGGTAACAGTGCTTCCATGCCAAGACTTCACGGTACAGTGTAGTTCCCCTGTTATTCAGGAGGCAGTTGTTAGAGACCTGCTGATCCATTTGGATCCCCATAGGTCCATGGGACCGGATGGGATTCACCCCAGAGTGATGACAGAGATGGCAGATGAGCTTGCTAAATTGTTCTCCATCATTTATGAGAAGTCTTGGATCATGGGTGTCATCCTAGATGACTGGAAATTGGCGAATGTGACCCACATACACAAGAAGGGTCAGAAGGATGATCCAGGAAACGACAGACCTGTTAGCCTCACCTCAGTCCCAGGCAAAGTTATGGAACAGATATTGCTGAGCGCTATCATGCAGTACCTAGAGGACAGCCAAGAGATCAAGCCCAGTCAGCATGGATTTAGGAGGGGTAGGTCTTGCTTGACCAACCTGATCTCCTTTTAAGATCAAGTAACTCACCTGGTGGATGAGAGGAAGGCTGTGGATGTGGTGTACCTGGATTTCAGTAAAGCATTTGACACAGTCTCCCATGATATACTCCTGGGGAAGATGGCAGCAAGGGGCTTAGATAGGAATATTCTGTTCTGGGTCAGGAACTGGTTGGATGGTCAAGCCCAGAGAGTGGTAGTAAATAGTGTCACATCTAGTTGACGATCAGTTACTAGTGGTGTTCCCCAAGGGTCGGTGTTGGGTCCGATCCTGTTCAACATCTTCATTGATGATATTGATGATGGGATTGAGGCCATGGTGAGCAAATTTGGAGACATCACCAAGTTCGGAGCATGTGTTGATCCGTTAGAGGGTAGGAGGGCCCTGCAGAGGGACCTGGACAGACTGGAGAGATGGGCAGACTCCAATAGGATGAGATTTAACAAGTCTAAGTGTTGGGTTCTGCATTTTGGTTATAATAACCCCAAGCAGAACTATAGGCTGGGGATGGAGTGTTTAGAGAGTGGTCAGGCAGAAAGAGACTTGGGGGTACTAGTGGACGGCAAACTTAACATGAGCCAGCAGTGTGCCCAGGCAGCTAAGAGGCCCAATGGCATCCTGGCCTGCATCAAGAATGGTGTGGCCTGTAGGTCAAGGGAGGTTATCCTTCCCCTGTACTCGGCGCTGGTTAGACCGCATCTTGAGTATTGTGTCCAGTGCTGGGTCTCTCAGTTTAAGAAAGATGTTGAGGTGCTGGAACAAGTCCAGAGAAGAGCAACTAGGATGGTAAAGGGGCTGGAAGATAAGTCCTATGAGGAGAGGCTGAAGGAGCTGGGTCAGTTTAGCCTAGAAAAGAGGAGGCTCAGGGGTGACCTTATTGCTGTCTATAACTATCTAAAAGGAGGTCGTAGTCAGGCGGGGGTCGGTCTTTTCTCCCTGGCCACTGTAGATAGGATGAGAGGTCATAGTCTTAAGCTTCAGCAGGGGAGGTTTAGACTTGATATTAGGAAAAGGTTTTTCTCTGAGAGTGATCTGGTTTTGGAATGGGTTGCCCATAGTGGTGGTTGAGTCACTGAGGTGTTCAAGGGTAGGCTGGACAAGGTGCTGAATGATATGATAGAGATGTTAGATGTTAGGTTTAGTTGGATTGTAGGTTGGACCAGATGATCTTCAAGGTCTTTTCCAACCTTAACAAATCTGTGATACTCTGATTTCCGTCAATGGGCAAGACCAGAAGTATATTGCACAACTGGTGTCAGCTAGAAGAAGCCTATTTTTTGAAACACCGGGTCTTTTTTTTGTCCACACATTTTCAAGTGTTTGCAGTCCTCTCAGATCTTCACATAAACAAGTTAATTTCAATACAGTTGCAAACACAAAACAGTCTTCATGGGGCACACTGGTATCTGGCAAAACCTCTTCTCTCAAAAAATGACCAAGGGTAGGATAAGATAGAATAGTTCGGTTGGAAGGGACCTACAGTGATCATGTAGTCCAACTGCTGGGCTGGTCGAAGTTACTTGCAGTTGGAAGTTTGCTGAAGGGTCACACTCCAACCCACTTTGCTTTCCACTTACTCCTGCTGTTGGCCTGCAAAGCTTCTGAGGTGCTTGCATGAACTTCCCAGTTCACTGCAGTATGCCTGTTTGCCAAGTGTTTACTTGACCTAAATTCTTTTGAAAACCATCATTTGTGACAACTTAGCACAGGCTTTACAGAACTGGGTAGCTGGTTAATAAATGCTGTGACCTGGACACACAAGCTCTGACATTTTGTCATCAACAATATAGGCATGCTTTTTCTATTTTATTTATTTTTTAATGTTACTCCTTTCTTAAACTATATATTTTTTTTCTAACTCGAGGCCTGAGCTGTTGCATATATGTCCTAGATTTCTAGTTTACCTTTTGCTCCTCAGCATAACATCTCTTCAGAAAGGTATTTAATTCTGAAGACAATTGTGATTCTCACTGAATGGTTACAGACCTGGTAACTCACTGGATTCAGATGTCTATTTTTAATGCCAGTTGTTACTGTGGCATGATTGAAAGCAGTCACCTAGTGCAGCTGCTTACTATAATTTTTACATTTGACATTCCAAATAAATTCCAGTTATACTTCATTTATCTTTAGTCTGATTCCTTAAATAAGCAACTTTCAGAATCTTTCAGTTCCTCTTATTCTAACGAGAAATGTCAGAAATTTCCTCATTCTTTTTCCTGAAGATCAATAACACTTTTGTAATGTGGTAATTTATAAGTTGAATAAAAGTCCTCTGTCATAGAAGTCATGAAGTACAACTGTTTTAATTAACATGCATTTTTATGAGCTAATATAGGAAATTAATGAAGAGTATACTCAGCATTAAACTTGCATTTATGAACACTAAATGTGGAATTGTGTGTATAGTTGTTGATAATACTTCATTTGGCTACTCTCAAGGCATTAAATTCCCTTCCAACTAAAATGAGAGAAAGAAGACAATTAGAAACCACATGCCAAAAAGTTTTGAAAAAATTATAAGCCAGTCGAAATATTTTTCATTGTTGTAAAATCTACATTAACCCCAGTGCTACCTGCTTTTACCTCCCATCAGCAAAACATTCTCCAGGTTCATCAATCAGTTCATGAAATGATGGGCCATAAGGATGCTCCTGATACGAGTTCTTGACACACAGATGATTCTCCTCATTGCTGCCCTTGTGTTGGTGCAGGCCTGGACCAGCCCATCTTCCCCAACAGAAGTGGTGTCTTCTCCAGACTCTGGCAATACTGAAAGCCCACTGGAAACTGGGAGGGCCTCATCATTCAGAGGATTGAGATTATGAAATGAAGGTATGGTTTAACACATACCTACCAAAATCTCCAGGTAGGCTTCCCACATAAGGTGATCTATCTCATGCTCATCTGCATTTTTACTTCATGCCAAATCCAGCAGTATAGCTGTCTCAGTTGGCCATGGGACATAGAGCACCAAGCTACATGCAGTCCAGGGGTATTTGGTTACATCATGATGTTGATTTGAACTAATAAATACAGACCTGAATTCGTGGCTCTAGTCTCTACTTGCTCTCTTCAGGGTGGCTAGAGAAGCAAAATTTACTGTGAGAGGTTATATCTGATTGTATTGGACCAGAAGAAAATAGCAAAAACCTGGAAAAATGGTTGGGGCCCAGAATCTATTCATTAGCTGTGACAATCAGCCCAGCAATTGGGAGAGGAAAAAAGAAGGGAAAGTAAAACCCCATCCCAGCGACCAGAATAAGTATCTCTTTTCCTTAGTTGCCAGAACCCATCTCTTTGTTCTTCCAGCCACATGTAATGGGTGTCAGGCCTGGAAAATTGATGTGAAATATGAAACTATCAGACACAATGCAACCACATATAACTGGCCACTCCTTACAAAACAAACTGAAGCAAGTAGGATTAAATCAAGGTAATACCTTATGTGATTACAGCTCATTGTGTTCAAATAAAAGCTGACATTAGCAGGAGTGATTTGTTTGGTGGTGGGGGTGGAGAGGATGAGAGATGCTACAGCTTCTGCTCACAGGGATTGCTATTTATAATGCTATAAAACCACACTGAACGTGTTAAATGTGCTGCCACAAGTGTGTACCACTTCTGCTTGGAATTTTGGCTACAATAATTCATTGCAACTCTTAAATGTGCCTTTGTACTAGTAATACATTGTATGATTCTGTATTATATATTTCAGACATACAAAAGCTTTGTAGATGTGGTACCTGTGGTGATTAAACCATAATTTGTAACTGTATTTGTAGCACTGTGATCAACATGGGAACACTTTATAGTCACATCTACCTGCTGCTTTCACATCCCCCTTCTAAACAATTTAAATGGAAACTGAAGAGTAAATGAGACCAGAATCCTCAGCCAGCAAAACTGAGTCAAGAGAAGTATGTAATTGCTAATTACCTGCAGCACCCTACCAGGGCAGGCTCTCAGCAGCTCTGTGGGTGGTTGTACAGTTACTGCAGGTTCAGTAGTACGTACTCCCATTTAATTTGTTCAGAGTGCTGGGTAACTAATCTTCTAGCACCAATTCAGTGTCAGTTAAATTTTTATCTCCAAAACTAGTCCCATTACTTGTAGTACTTGTGGTTTTTTGTCTTCATACTCTTCTTGTTGTGTCTTGGCTTCTCTGTGCTATGTAATGGCATCGCTTTCTAACAAGGCTCAGGAAATCTGGTTGCGGGAGGGAAGAGGTCCTCAATGCAGAATAGGCTTCAGGAATTTGGTTTGCTTTATTTTTTTAAATTATTATTTATTCTATTTTTCCTAGTGTTAATTTAAGTGGATTTTGAATAATGAGCTTTATGAGCTACTTAAAATATGCTCATGCAAAATCTATTTCCATCCATTCTCTTTGTTTTCTCTCTACCCAACAATGTACTTTACTATTAGATTATTATTCTGAAAACATATTACTGCTTTCCTTGTAGCAGCACTCACCTCCTCTGCACTCACACAAACCCATGGGTATTCTTTTTAGGTCTTTTTATAAGAATCTCAATTTGAAACTTGGTGTTATTTACTTGAATTACCTTTCAACAAGTCAGAAAGCAATTCTGTTTGAGCTCTGCTGAGGAGGGAGAGCTGCAGTGTGACCTTGCTCTTGCTTCTTTCAAACCATGACTTCCAGGAACACTCCTGAGATCGGTCCAGCCTTATCTTTATTTCACATTTTATTGTCTGAATTCCTTAAATGTCACATAGACCTCATTTTTTGATCAAGAGCACACAGGATGATGGTATCTAGCAAGAGAAATTGAGATTTGCAGCACTGAAGTTCCTGGCTGGTCATGCCTGAAGGCTGTCTCTTTCTTTGATAGACTATAAGCCATTAATTTTTTGGTCAGGACCTGTCCCCAAGTTTCAGCTATGAAGTGACTGTATGTAACACTGGTACTCATGCTTTTATTCCCAACAGAGACCCCTGAAAGCACTGACTTGTTCAGCAGAGTGATGTCTTGCACACAACACAACCCTGCTGGCAAGTGAGCTTGCTCATCTCCTGCTGGGTACGTCCTGCAAATAACGAGGACTGCAACCTTCGTTTATAAGCACCTTAATGCCACTTAGTTGGGGCAACACTGTCAGAAAAGCTGATGGGGGTTGCCTGGTCACAGTGCAAATGGCAAGAACACATGTGAACTGTGATAACACAGCAAGAGCAGACTTAATTTGTTCCCTTCAGAAGCAGAACTGGTAGAAGTCTGACCTTGTCTGCCCGAGGCTGAAGAAAGCAGTTTGCCTGGAAAGAAGCACAAATCTGCTCCCCACACTCATTCACTACTCTTGCAAAAAAGGCAGTGGCTTTATCGCTCATATTAAATGGCAGCTGGGGCTAGGTAATCTCCTGCAGAACTGGGAGAGCAGCAGATTTTAATTTGTTCCGTACGTGAGCCACACCTTGGCTTGCCATGGAAATGTGTAACGCAGCAGGGCTGCTGCTATCAGAGAGGGCAGTACTTTTCCTACCTCTGGGGGACAGAGTTGCCCAAGTGAGAAATCATGTATGTGTTACATTGGATCCTGGTAACCTGCTGGCCTCCTCTGCTTGCTCACAATTTCTCGTGCATGTCTGGTAGTAGCTTCTAGTTACTCCATTGAATTACAGCTCTTTTTTCCTACCCCTTTTCAAAGACGTCTCCCATTGAAACTTGCCCCCATATGAGGTCACTCTTCTGGCCACACAGGATACAGAACTGGTCTCTTCTTCGTCTAGGGAAGGGTTTTTACTGCTGCTATTTCTTAGTGCAGAAGAACCACAGATACCAGTAACTCATTACATTGACCAAAGCTGAACAGGTTTACTTGCTTGAGATGTTGCTTTTTTGCTGTGAGAATACTATTTGCTCAAGAACAGCACTGGTTTGCCTTTTGGCTTTCTCATGCCTATTTCCATAACATAGCCTCAGGCTCTATCTTCAGCTCTGCAGTGGGCCAGGGCCACTAGCATTGATTCAATGTTCTAAACTCCAAAGGATTTCATGAAAGACCCTAACTACAATAGCTCTCCTCCTCACAGAAGAAGAGGATCTTTGTCCTTATACTGAGTGTCAGCTGGTGAAGGCAGATCTCATAAATAAGTATTAAGCTCTCTTGCAATCACTCTGTCCCCTGGACACTCAGAGGAAGCATGCAAATACATAGTTTGACTCATTCTTCATTGAAATACACAGATAGTCAATCACCCTCCTGTCACTGTCTAGACTTGTCACGGCGAAGTCTAGTCATGAGACACATGACAGCATCTGCAGAAGTGACACCTCATGTCTAACTTAGTGTCCATGTCATGCAAGAAAGGCTCAAGTTGTTTACAAGCCTTCAAGATAGTTCAGGGTGCTGGGATGTGGAGCCCTCTCTGTCTGGAGGGCGTGCTGGACTCTTCTCGCATAGAGAGAGAAGAAGGTGGGAGAGAGAGCACCATAAACTGGCATGAGATCCCTCCCACCAAGGGCACTGCTACAGCTCTGGCCTGTGGTGTAGTGTGGATGCTTCCAGCTGGGCAGATGTACAGGAGGTCTCGAGGCACCACTCATATCTGTTTTTTTGAGTGGAGATCAGGAGTCAGGAATTGGCAATTAAGCAATTCACTGTTCTCCAGCTTGAAATGGTTTGATGTCACCGCACCCCCATGATGTAGTCCTACATCGGGCTGCATGTCCTGTGTATGCTGTGGGACACCAGTTGCAGCCCTCCCTTGTTCATGGGCTCGGCTGCACAGCTTCCCCATGGTTGCACTTCTTCAGAGGTTTCCCCAGGAATGAAGGCACTGATGGCACTGAATTTAGGCAGAGCAATCTTGGTTGCAGTATTTGGTTGGTTTGTGAATAGTTTGAACCTCAAATTTGCCTGGGAACCACTAAGAGTGATGGAGATGGACTTCCTCATCTCCACCTGCTGCTAGGCAGCTTCCGGGATCCCTGACTTTGCCAAGCTCTGTGCCATTGTGCAACAGGTCCGTTTGATTTTCTCCTGTCTTGTAGTGAGTGCTGGTGTGTGCCTGCTTTGTTTTTGAGCATTCGTGAACACATTTATGGATGCTTTTTGTAATTAGTGGGTATATTGATGGAAGGAAGAAACTATTGGTTCTGATGGATTGTTTTTAAGGTATTTATAAGAAAATGGTAACATTTTTAGTTTCTTGTTTTGTGATTCAGTAACAATTAACAGTACACGAGCACATAAAAAGTCCCTTTTAAAAGAAAAAAAACAGGCAGATTACTCCAATTCCCACAGAAATTTTAGAAGTGTAGTTCATGAGATTTATCAGCTGATTTAAGAAGAACACAACAATACATACATTGCGACTTCTTAAGATTACGTATTGTCAGTACCATACAGGGATTGAAGGTCAGAAATGATTACAATAAACTCCCCCTCTTCTCTATTCCTCTGTCTCCATCCATTATAATTATGCAAGAAATTACCAGTATTTCAAGCATACCTCTGATGTTAACTCCCTGTTTTCATAAGTATTTTGTGTCACTGTGCTGATTACAAAATTGCTCTTATGCAACCAGAAAGATGAGCTACTTTGAGACGGTGTTTTGCCATGGGAGCTGAGGAGCACATCGCCCCACTCAGAGTGTGTGGAGTGGGACTGCGGGACCCTGGAGCCGGCGGACACGGGCACAGGGCTGCCGGAATGTCTTTGCTAACCCTTCTGTCTGACAATAAGCCGTTTGGAAAGTGGATTTTAAACAAACTTGTTTTAGAAATACTTGAGAGTAGTATGTTTTTTCCCCCCTTATGTTAGAGCAATGCAATTTGAGAGGAAAAACATTATTCATGGCCATGGCACCTAGAGAGCGTTCCATACATTCTATTTTGTTAATTTCCAGACAGTGTTATTCTAATCATTGACAAGAAACTATGAGCGCGATCTGCCCACGCTCCCGCTCGGTGTTCCCGGGCGCCTCAGGTGAGGATCAGCACGTTCCAAAGTCGGTAAAGTGAGCGATCCGAACCGATCCTCGACGTTCCCTGGTCACTGCGCACCGCATGACACCGCCGCTCCCACAGCAGACCCCGCGGCGATGGCAGCGCCCAACCAGTGCTGCCGGCCCGGCCACCGCAGGACG
>WEKX01012580.1:86282-113109 GCA_013390025.1 Pitta sordida | reverse complement strand
CAAGCGGCACTGCTCGCTGGCCGCCGTGCCCGAGGAGATCTACCGCTACAGCCGCAGCCTGGAGGAGCTCCTGCTGGACGCCAACCAGCTCCGCGAGCTGCCCAAGGTGAGCGGCGCGGGGGCGGCCCCAGCACCGGGCAGGTGCCCGCGGGTGGGGGCGCGGTGGCAGCCGAGCTCCTGGGGCCGTCGGGCAGTGGTGGCAGCCCGGGGAGTTAAAGGAAGAGCCGGAGTTTCGTATGAGCATTTAGCATTTCCCTGCTTCTGCGGTAGATGAGATTTCACGAGCAAAACCTGGAGAGCCCCGTCCTGCGGGAGGAGAGGTCCCGTTTGAGGGCAGGGGGGTTAATGCCGGGAGTCACAAGACATGAGTATATGTTGTGATTAACATTCGCGTCATCGGAATTACGAGACCTTGGAGGGTATTCAACCCTCCCCTTTTTCCCCTTTCGATAGATACTATCTGCTCTGTACGTGGGAAAACCAAAACCCTCCAGCAGATAACAGCGTTTCTGCCTTCTGCTCTTGGAAACTTGGTCACGCAAAACACGAAGAACACGTAAACCTTTTCTGTGCCTCGATGTATAAGTCCCGCACAGTTCTCAATGTTTTGCTTCTGACTTGAACCGTGTAGCCAGATTTTTGGTCATACTGGTTTTTGGATAGTGGTATTGTCAAAGGTGAAGTCCCTTTAATTTCAACACGGTTTTGAGATACCCAGGTGGCCCTGGCAGTGTGGCTCTCCAGGTGACACTTGCTGGTTTTGCTGGAGGAGCTCCCATCAGGTTGATTCTGGCGAGGCACTGTTCGGTTTCACGGAGGCAGAGTGAGTGGGAGGCGTGCTTGTCTTCTGACTGGATGAACCACGGGCTTTTTTCCACATTTCCTCTTTAAACTTTGGACTCCTCGGAAGCCTTTGTGACTTGTGGTTATTAGAGTTTGACACTGGAGGGGAAGTGTGACCTGGAAGCTGCACCTTAAAAGTGTGTGGACTATTGCTAACTTGGAATCCAAGAAACTGGACTCGCTAGTCAGAAAAAAATTCAAAAGCACCTTTGTTTCCACCTGAATCAAAGTTGCTCTGTTCATACCCAGACTTAAACAGTCCTACTTTTTCCTTTTTGCAGTTCAGTTCACTCATTTAAACTGTTTTTTTCACTCTGTGTAGTAAGAATAATCATGGTGGCTATGTTTTAGTTTAGACAGTAGTGAAGAAGTTCAGTTAAACTGACACGTTAAATTTGGCTTTTTCTTTTGAAAAACCTAGGCACAAGTTTTCATCTTGTTGTGACTGAGCTCTTTATCCTGCTGAAGTAGAGCAAAACTGGTTTACATAGCCTGCGTGTGGGTGCTATTTTTACTTCCAGCAGTTTTTGCTGGCTTTGTGCACAGACCAGACTCAGGAGTCTCTTTGTACTAGACTTTTCTTCTTAGTGTTGGCTTTCAGGCTTGTACACGTCTTACAGCGGGGAGATTGCATGTGCTTGTGACTGAAATCCCATTGAAATCTATAACTCTCTGATTTGTTTTAAAAAATAGTAAGTCCACCACCATCTGATTGCTGTGTACAATGATGTGTGTTCATGGTGTTATATGATATTAATTCTGTAAATAAAGTGCAACTATTCCTTGAACCTTAATATATGAAATAGCCTTTTTTTTTTTGTCCTGTGATGGTTAAAACCACCACTTTTTCCATGTGACTACATATTGTGTCCCATACATCTAAGAAATAGCTGAGGGGGTTAAAAAAAACCCCAAACAAATCCAAGCTTCTCAACATTGAGGTGGAATCAAGCTAAAGTGGAAGTTAGAAGTTCGTTTTGTTCTTTTTAATTTTTTTTTCTTTTAAATGTGCATGGATCATGTTACAGGAGTGCCTAAATATACTGTAAGAATATGTTTGTGGGTTTCTAGCAGGACTAGGAGGAATCCAATTAGATACAACCACAGAAACGTACTTGTAGTATCCATCCTAAGTACTTTGTGCCTTGTCAGCAGTGCAGGGAGGCATTTTTATTAGGGCTTCCTACATGAACCTATGAACTTCCCTTGTCACTTCCTTATTAATGCTTTCTGATAAATGGAATATAGTGCCATCATTTCAACCAATGTGTGTTGATTCTGCAGGATATTCAGATACAAAACTATGCCTGCAGTCCTGGGTGTGAAACTAACCTGTTGAAGGTGAAAACTGATGGGAAAAGCCCTGGTCAACTTTTCTGCTGGTAAATAGTTCTAGAAGTTCTTCTGCAAGAGTCTCGTTCATAAGAATAGTGCAAGATCTCTCAGTGGAAGGTAGCTACATGGTACACTGTTCATTCCCTTTATATTAAAAGGGTAGTGTCAATGCAAAATACAGATACAGAATTGGGAATTAGTGCAACAAGCTGGGATAGACCATACCTCTGCTAGATAAAACATGGGGGAATTCACTGGGGTGTGTAATTAACAGACTGTTAGATCAGCATGCGTCTTAGTGGTTGTTATGCCCTAAATTTGGAGTAATTCATTGTATTAGTCTGATCTTACCTCCATTAAGTTTCTTCTCTATGTGCATGAAGGCAGTAACACAAAATCAAGCTGTGTTTGGGCTGAGTCCTGAGGAAGTCAGTTGTGTAACTCTCAGTGGCTGGTTAGTTAGGTGTTTTCCTGTGCTTGATGAAGTCCTGACGCTCACAGTGATTCTGGGTGAATCATCTGTGGGCTGTGCTGGTGCCATAATATAATCCCTTAAAACTGATAAGGTGTTCGTGTCGCTGGGATTGTTGTGATCCTCCTTAGGAAATTGCTGCTGTAAAGCCTCACCTTGGAATGGTGAAGAGCCTGCAGACCCTGTGACTTGCAGCAGAAGTTGGCATGGTGGGATGGAGCAGGAGCCCCCCAACTCTGCTGCTCAGCTCTTTGTTTTGCACACAGGAAGTTCAGACTGCATTTCCCAGTGTGGACATTTGTGGTCTGAAAGGTCTGTTAGAGCAGACAGGAGGTCTTTTAATGTTTCTCTGAAATCAAGTAGATACTAGTGAGTTCTTCTATGAATTTTGCCATAGCTAAAGGTCAGAGACAGTGGTAATGGCTTTATCTCTAGACATCCACTTTCCTTCCACTTGCACTTTTTTTTTCCCTATCCCTTCAAATGTAAAGCTTTCTGAGGGAGATGAATATCAGCAAGTGACATGAAGAAAATTGTGAAAATTGCTGTGTTTCACTGAAGTGTTGGGTGCACACCCTGCCCTGCTTTTGCCCTGTTTCTCCCTGCCTGTTTCCATGAAATATCAATAAAATGTGTTCTTTGGTTGGTTTGATCCAATGCACCAGTAAAAATACACTCTAATGTACCCTAAAATCTCCATGTTGAGGTACAGAAGTAGTCTTTGCTAGCATACTTAAAGCCTCTCTTATTCTAGAGGCCAAAAACCATGGTGTATGTTAGGGTGTTACTGAAAAAAAACCCAACAGAACAAACACAGGTTAAAATCTCCTCAAAAGACTGAATACAGCTTGAAGAATTTCTGTAGCATCTTCATGGGAAATGACAAGCAGAAAGACCCAGCACTATTGTTGCATTGTACCTTACAAGAGTTGTCTGAAGTATCCTGAGGAGGAACAAAAAATACACTTGAGTTGTTCTGAAAGAATTACATTGTTAGTTTTGTTTTTGTTCCATTGGCTGACGAAGAAAGTAGATTCTTCAGGTTTTTCTAAGGGGAGAGGGATAGCAAAGATTCATTTGGAAAACACTTGAAAATAAATACCTATTTGAGGAGCAGAAGCAGATTGATGCCTTTGCCCCCATTGTTTCAACTCCTCACCATGTTTGCTTCCTTGTGCATTCATGTATATATGGTTTAGGAAAAGACCTTGGTTGCTCTGACTCCCTTTTCCCTAGAAATACTTTTTTTCACTAAGCTATACCTGTCAACCTTTCAGGAATATGAGGTAATAGTTTAACAGCAACTTACACATTTTTGTATCATTTTTCTACTGCACAGGGATTCTTTTGATCTCCCATGTCAGTAAACCAATTGTTTTGCAGGGTCTCCTTAACTGCTCTACTGGATCCATGGGGCCCTTCTTTGCTTCCTTCCCCAGTTTTGCGATGGAAAACTTGTGCTTATGCTGACAGCGACCTTTTTCCTTTGTTCCCACTGGTGTCTCAGACTCTTTGCCTTGCATGTTCATACTTTCCCATCCTCCCCTGTCCTTGGTGTTCCAGAATCTTGCTTACTTCCTCCAACCTAAACAGCTCTATCTGCCTTCTGTTTCTGATGCTTTGCTTCCTCTGCTGTCCCTTCTGTGCTGGGTTCTTGACTGCCCTTGCAAACAGTTCTTTTCTTTGTCCTCTGCTCTTTCCCATTCATTTCTGCTGCCTTCCAGGTTCCCTCCTCTGCTCTTGCCCTTCCTGCAGGATGAGCCAGCCTGGTAGGATGTGCTGGAGGAGCAAGCTATGTACTACTAAGCTGCTAGTGGTTTTCCACAATATTGAGGTCTCTTTCTCTAGCCTTTCTTGGCAGAGGTGGCTGGTTTCCCAGAGAACAGCAGCTTCTGCTTGTCAGCATGCTTCTCACCACTCCTGCTTTACAAGACAAATTAAAGAGCTGCACCCTTTGGTCTCAAAAAGATGGGCTGTGTATAGGGGTGGTGGTAGAGTGCAGCTCTTAACTTGCTTAAATAATTCCTTTTCCTGTGTTGGATCCTAAGTGCCTTCTGCTGAATATATAATTTATCCAGTTCCATTGGAAAAAACCATAGTAAATGGTCTTCAGTGTACATAGAGTGACTTAAAAATGTAGTCTGTGGGTTTTTATCCTAAACCTGTAGCATTTTTATTTTTCTTAGGAATGAAAGCTTGAAGGCTTTCTCAACTCAAGCTGGAACATGTAGTGTATCATTTGCTACACGTCAAAAACTATTCTTCACTGGAGAGTAGGCTTTCTGGCAAATTGCTTTGATAGAAGAAAATAACACATTCTGCATGATGCTTTTCAATAGCTCCTCTAATGAAAAGCATCAGATAAAAACTAAAATGCTCTCAATTCCATAGATCAGTCTGTAGTTTATGAAATGTTGTTTTCTACTCCTGTAAATTAGAATTTAAGGGCAAATACATCTTGTCAACTTCATTGCTCTGTGCCTGAAATTTGCAGTACAATACTGAATCTCTGCATATTTTTTCCACTGATAAAAAGAATAAAAATGTCTTAGGAACCTTTGAATGCAGTATTATGTTTTGGCCTTTGTATTAAATCACTAGCATTCTTTGGATTGGTGGGTGGTGGAAATAGCTTATAACTCTTGTTTTGCTGCTGCTCGATTGTTTAACTCAAAGGATAAAGACCACTTTCCCATGAGACTTCTTGTGTATGTTGTTTATGGAAAACTCCAGTGGTAAAAGAATTATTTCAAAATTTTTCGTATGCACTTAGTATAGCTTAAGAATCTGCTGAACCCTTTTTGTTCCTTGGGGAATGATTTTTATGTAGTATTTGTAAACCTAATCTAATGTGGCTCTGAATCATTTAGCTTCTCTGTTTGAGCTTACAGATTGTCATCTGCAGTTTTTCTTCTTGGTGTTACACTCTAAAGCTTCTCTATAGAGTTATTTGACGTGATTGATGCAAGACCCCTTCCTGGTTAAACCCTGGCCTTCGCCTGTGCTCCAGTTTCTTTGTTAGAGATGCCAGTGGTCTGCTGTTACTTGGCATTTGGCACAGTCTGTATCTCTGTTATGTGAAATCCAGGGTGCTGGTACCTTACCAAAATCATGTGAAAGCTCCTTAGGAAGAAGCCCGTCTGTTCTTCCCTTACCACACCTCTTTCTCAGGATAAAAAAAGCCAGCACCAAGTTTTGGGCTGAATTTCACTCTTCCATCATAGTTTCTCCCATTATGCAAGCTTGAAATACACCTTTGGGCAATGGCCAGTAATTTGCTGTGGAAAGAGATGGTAAACTAAACCTCTCTTTAAATTTGTGCTTATGGCTCCTGGAGTTGTAAACATTTTTCTTTTCAAGTATATAGGTCTCCTTGGGTTCAGAGAGACATGGTGGGGTATTTCACATGGCTGGAGTGCTGCAGTGGACGAACAAGGCAAGGACAGGGAATTGCCCTTTATATGAGATAGCAGCAGGGGTATGTGAAGTTTTGCTTTGGGGTGGATGATGGGCCATCTGAGAGCAGGTTGGGATTAGTGAGTGACATTGTTTTGGGTATCTGCTGTAGGCTGCTTGATCAGGATGAAGTCGTAGAGGGTGCCTTCTTCAGGTAACGGGAAGGGCCTTGTTTGCAGGCCCAGGTCCTCATGTGTGTCTTGAACCACCAGGACATCTGGAAGGGCAACACAGCAGGGCATAAATAATCCAGGAATTTTCTGGAGTGCACTGATGGCTTTTTAGCACAGGTGCTCAAGCAGTCAATGGACAGGGATGCTCTGCTGGACCTTATATGTACTTACAAACAAGGACGGACAGGTTGAGATGTGAAGGTCAGGGTTGCAGTGGCTGTAGTGACCTCTGGTCACCTTGGCTGTAGTGACCATGAGGTGATCAGTGACCAGGTTCCTGAGAGGAGGGAACAGTGCAGTAAGCAGTATCACAACCCTGGACTTCAGTAAACAAACTTTGGTATGTTTAGGATTCTGTTTGGAGGAGATTGGTAAGAAATATGCTTATGCTGCCATTCAGGGACATTTTTGTAAGTTGTAGTAAATGGGTAACATCCCCATGTGATGTACATAAATGAGACAAAGTTTGTGGGCAGAGATTATACATGTGTAGCTCTAAAATAAATTTTTTGATTATACATGCAGTTATTTTTCTAATTATATCAGCTGGTCTTAAAAAAGACATTGCCTCCTGCCAACAGTCTTGTATACTGGAAAAATGCTTGTTATAAATTCATTAGTGAGATTAAATGCGGGCTTTAGTTGTGTTCTTCTTTCTTTTTTTTGTCCAAATGGCAAATGCATTTAACTACAATGAATCCATATTTCATTGCAGCAGATGCTTTCTGGCCTCTCTTAAAGGCAGAGGTGGCCCCTCCCAACACTGTTGGAACAGCTATGGATGTCATTGAGTGCTCTTTAGCCTTTGTTGCTCCTGCGTAATTGACATAAGAGGGGAAAGTAAATCCTTGCCTGCCAGGAAGCAGAATGTGGCAGCCTGTTCAATGCATCGCTCAGTAGTGCAGCATTTTGATTCAGTGCTGCAGTGTATTGTTTCTGGATGGCTAGCGGATAGTTCCCTATTTGTTTTTAAAAATGGATGGTAGTGACTGCGACTGGGATCTGCAATTGGCCCATCCTTGTCAGTAGTTCAGAAAATGGCAGGTGCTTTGAAAATAGGACGCCAGAAATATAGCAGACAGATGTTGATTGTTAGCTTCAGTGGGACATTGATTATCATTTCTGTTCTGTCTCCTCTAGACCCTTCCCCCACAGCCCTTCTTGCTGGGCTGATCTTTGTATTTGCCTTTAAAGCATCCATCAGAGGGGGAGACAGCAGTTGAAGCATCTGGTTCTGTTTAGGATACGTGCCTATGATCTTTCATTAATACTTGTGAAATCTAGTCATTTTATTAACGTTTTGTATGGACTCCTGCTTGAATGTCTGCCTCCATGACATCTTCCATTAATATTCGTGATGACTAAGTTGGTACTAGGATGCTGCAGTTCCAAAATACTGCTTGAATATATTCTACAGACATCATTGGGCACGTGAAAATCTTTCACCATGCCATGTACTTCTAACATTTCTAGTTTTGGCCATGACAGAATTTTGGACCTGAGCTGCATGGGGCAGTTGTCCATTTGCTTGCTTGCTTGCCACTGAGCAGTGGGGCAGGGTATCTGTGTGCTGCTATCTCTCACCAGCTACTGCTGCATCTTCTTGTAGCACGAGAGGAAATCCATGAACTGCTTCTTTGATGCAGAGTCATCAGTTGTGTGATAACTGTGCTATGCTGCATTGTGAGATAACCTCTGCCCTCAGAAATCATTTTAGTATGTCAAATAGTACTTTAGTTGAAAATTAAAGAGTGTTTGGCCCAGAGATCATGTGGGATCTGTATTTGTGAAACCCTGTTGCCCTTGCCAACTATCGTTGCTTGCAGGTGAAAGCAGGCAGAGTGACTTGAGGGATCCTGCTGCTGCTGGCAGGCTTTGTGGGAGATGCCAAGCTGATAATGGTGATGCTAAGCTTCACTGGAGTCTGCTGAGATCTTCTTTCACACTTCATGAATCCAGAGTAGGATCCAGCTGACGCAGCATTTCATTGTGCAGCTAGTTTGGGTGTGCTTCTAAGGGAAGGTGTCTGGATATTGTGCTGTTTCTGGGTTTCCTCAGTGTTTCCACCTGTGCTACTGCCAGGAGTCTCTGGGATGGATTTTAAGACAGAGATATATAGGATTGCATCCTAAAAAGAGTTTTTTTGCGTAGAAGTTAGTTGTGGATTTTGATGGCAGGTACCTTAAGGCTTGAGTGAAGTGCAGAGTGCATCACAGGTTGCTGAGAGTGTAGATTTGGCTGTGGCTCTCATCAGCTCCAGGCTGGTGTGTCCACCAGCTGACTGGAGTAGAAGTGGTGTTTGAAATCCCACCAGGTGGTTAGTGTAGGGTATTGAGTGTCCTATGCTCATGGAATCCTTAGCACCGAGAGATCCTTTTGATAGTTTTCTGAAGATCATTCTATCAATGACTTAAGTGGGGTGAGGAGGAATGAAGAAAACCTCACTCTTTGCCGTTCAGACAGACAGGGGGAATGTGCCTGTATGCTTGTGCCAAAGCCTGATTACTAAAACCATCCCAAGGAAGCAGAATGCTTGAATTCAGTGCTGCTGCTGCATTATGGGATTTAATCCTTGTTCTCTTCATAGTGTCGTAACCACCAATCAGTTTGTTCACCTAAGGAGGGGTTGGGCTTCTCCTGCTCTCACTGAAGCTGTGCAATGGTGCAGGCAAAGCAGTCACTTCTAGGGGCCAAAGGCAAGGGGCTGGGGACCTTGCTGGGGAGCTGGAGGGCACTGTCAGATATGTTGCAAGGTTATTGCACGGACTTGATGCTTTATCTTTTGTTCACTGCTTCGCTTAATACTGTATAATCAAATTGCTGGTTCTTCCTGAAAGAAGACCTTTCTCTGTGGTTCTTCTGAGGCAGTATAAAAAAGGGGAGGGGGAAGGATTGACTGTAATTGCCCTTATCCAGTGACTGAAGGAGGGCATACAGCTGGTGATTGGAAGTGAACAAATGAAGTGAAGGGTGTCCCCATTAATTTCTGTTTACAATGTAGGAGAAGAAAATGGAGCCTGAAGCACGATTTGAAACAGGAATGCAATTACGTGTTAAACTATTTAACATTTGGTTTAAATTACTGTGTGTCACTGCTTAATTCTAAAGCTCAGATAACCTTTAGTTGGTCGGTTGGAGGTTTGGAAAATGGGTGAAATAAATATAGATGTATTCAAGAAAGAGAACCTAGTAGTATACTCTGTCTTGGTGTCTTAATTTCTTTTTGACTGTAACACTATAATTGCCTGAAGAAACCTTAAAGCTGAGGCAGCATACATGTGTGGAAAATCCATATTGGTGTCTAAGGAAAACTTGACATATGAGCAAGTGCTTACAAATTTTTAATCTTGTCAGCAACAGCTCAAGTGCCTGGAAAAAAATCTCATTCTATCCTGTGTGGATGTAACCGTGAAACAAGTTAATTTGCAGTTTTCTTCCTCCTTTCCACCTCGTTCTAATTTCTGCTGCTCATGCTGGCCCGTAATGGAAATTAGGCAGTGGATTTCATAAAGATTCTAATTTTAATTCTCTTTACTGTTAGTAATAGCCTTTTTATGGAAATGTTTTGCTTAACACAGTAAACATTTAGTTATGCTACCTGTGCCAAGTAGGCTTGGAGTGTGACATGTCTGTAGCACTGGAAAGGCTCTAGCAGGGAGAAACTGCTCCTCCCCTTGAACAGCGATAGCTGTAAATAGGTCTTCGTGCCCTACTGTGTGTTTTATTCCAATCCCCTATTGTTTTTCCATTTATTATTTTTTTTAATTCTCATCTGGTAAGGTGCTGAAGCATTCAGGGAAGATTTTTAGGCCTGAGTGGTTTTTTGATGCATGAGTGAACCTTTGAAAGAAATCCAGAGGTCTGCTGTTTTGGCCACTTTCACAGGAGGAGATATTTATCAGTCCTACTACTTTATCTTAATTCTCTTCACTTTTTCCCCGAGAATTGAGTGCCAGTTGTAGTGGTATTCTTAAAAAAAAAGGTATAAAAAATGAGGACTGTGGGGATCACAGTCTGTTTATACTTTTCAATGGGTCGTGCACTTACCTATTACTTTTTTTTTCTTCTATTGGCTGACATCAACCCAATTTTGTCAGAATGAAGTTTTTTAAAAAATATGTGGCTGGGTGAGAGAGACTTGGTTAATTTTCCAGTCAGAGAAGGGATCTGTTCAGAATTTATGTTCTTGGAAAATCCATGGAGTAGAAGCATCTATAAACTGCTTAGTAGCAGAAAAAGCTTCGGCTGAGGATTGGGAATTGTCACTACTAATAGCAAGTTGTAGGCTTCTTCAGCGCTTATGCTCATGGAATTATTTGTCTCATTGAACCACTATTAATTAGACTGGCTAAACTAAGCAGCATTAAAAGTGTTGCCAAGATACTCATAGAGATGTCGGGTCTACAATCAGAACTTGCTATTAGAGCATGCTGGGTGGATGTGGTGCTCTGGCCAGCAAAGCCGTTGCATTTTGAATCGGGTTAGAGCTTTTCAAATAGAGCCAGAACTGTGTTAGGTACAGTTATACGTCCTCATTTGCGAGGAACGGGTCATGCCAGGGCTCTCGCAGAATCAGTAAGGTTGGAAAAGACCATAGAGGTCATCAAGTCCAACCTATCACCTATTACCTAACCTAGCCAAACCTGTTACCTAACCTGTTGCCATCCTGCTACCAACACACCATCCTACCTATAACACACTACCCTAATATCTAGGTCATGCCACCAAGTACATCATCCAACCTTTTCTTAAACACCTTTAGGGACGGTGACTCCACCTCCTCCCTGGGCAGCTCATTCCAGTGAGAGATCACTCTCTCTGTGAAAAATTTCCTTCTAATGTCCAGTCTAAATCTCCCCGGACACAGTTTTAAGACTCTGTCCTCTTGTTCTATCACTTATAGCCAGAGAGAAGAGACCAACACCCAGCTGGCTACAGAACATCAGCTCGCAGAACATCAAATTCGCAAACATGCGCAGGTCATTAATATGCATGCAGGCCACTCCTGTTGCTCCACCACCCACCACTCCGGAGCACTGCAGACACTTTTCCGCTCATCCCCACGGGCTCTCTCAGCACCGGGGAGCAAAGGGAAGTTTCTGAGCCCTCTCTGACTCGGGAGACACCCCCACCCCCGAGAATCCCTGGACTTCTCTTCAGCAATGCTATTGCTTCTGCAGTTGGGGCCGGGCTGCTGCAACCGCTGCTCCTCCCCCCCCTGCAGCCCTGGTGCTCGTGCCCACGGCGTCCCGGCCCCACGCGGTGCGGGTGGGCAGCAGCTGCAGCAGCAGGGTGAGCTTCCCTGTCCCAGCACACAGCGCTTGCCCCACCATGGCCAGCCCCACTGTCCTGGGGTGCTTCCCTTCCCTGCCTGTACCCAAGGAAACAGTAACATGCGCCTGGGGGGGTCAGTCCCTGAGTGCGCTTAGAGTAACATGGGACAGTGTGACTCATGGCCCTTCCCATGGGACCGGTCCAGTACCCCCTGCCACAGGGAGTGCCGACACCGCCCCTTGGCAGAGCAGAGGCACTGCAGATGCATCGGCCGGGGAACCTCACAAATGGCTGAAGCAAAATTGTGAGAAATTTTCCTCGCAAATCAGTGAGGTAGCAATGGAGGGGTCACAATGCACGAGGATATACTGTGCATCAAATTAGGAACACGTTTCTGGGTGGCATCTATTTAAGAAATTGGAGATATTTACACCCCCCCACCCCACCCCCCCCATATATTTATATTTGTTGAACTCTATTCAATAAGCTTTTAATTCTCTTTGTTCCCTGTGGTCTTTTTCAAAGGTAAAACGTGTATAGCCAAAAGGAGGTGCTTGCCTCACCAACAGAGTTTCAGAACACTAATAATGTGCCTTAGATAAAGGAAGAATAGTTACTGAAATAGGAGTAGGATGCACTAAACATGCGTGGGACTGAGGCCTGTAGTTTAAAGGAAAAAAAGAAATGAAGTTCAAGTAATTACTGTTCATGTAACTGCAGTTTCTGATTTTATCTAGGAAACGGTGTAATTCATTAAGGATTCTTTTGCAAACTGAAAACTCCCAGTTAATTTTGATTTTAAATAGTCAAAGAAACAGGAACGCCTTTAAATATTGTGTAATGTTGCTTGTTGCACATATGCTCTGTACATTTAATAAATACGTACAGCCTTGACACATGGTGCTGTGAGTGCCCTCAGACTTTCCTAGGGAGGTCCAGCTCTTAATAGCCTTTTGATGACCATTCTGTCGTTTAACCATGTTCTTTCTGTCTTCTAACTGCGTTCCTTCTGTCTTTGCTCACTTGCCATTGAGTATCTCTGGCAGGGACAGCTGTTGCTTAGAAGATTTGTAGTAGAACATCAATATTTATAACCGTCGTATAGTTTAGCAGCTACACACTGACTTGAGGAACACATTTTGTCAAGTATTTATTTTGGAGTGTTAGGACAGATTGGGATGTCTTCTGTGCATTCTACTCCAATGTTTTCACAAAAGTGTCTTTAAGTGCTTTTCTAAGCTTCTGATGGATTCTTGGTTTAGCCATGTTAATAAATATTTAGCAAAAGGGCTACTTTTGTTTTAAGATAAGAATGGTAATGATATGAAAATGCAGTTAGAGATCTTTTGAGGACAACAAAGGATTAAGAAGCGTTTGTCGCTCTTTTAATTGGAGTATATGTTTTTAGGGAGGTAGAAACATGGATTTGTAAAGGTCTTTAATCTTACAATTTCAACAGTGTTATCTAACACTATTGATGGGGGAAGGGTGTGGAGTGCTATTCTGACTCAAACATGCCTTTGAAACTTCACATTCAGATCTGGTGCATCTGCTGAGTGTTTATAAACTTTTGAAAGCTGTATCCTTTTTATCCCCTAAAAGGAACCCCTGTTTTTGAGGGAAAACACATTGGTTTCTGTTGTGTTTTGTATTTCTTGACAACCACTGTGTATATTGAAAAATTGGTGCTGATATGCAAAATTTTGCACTTACAAACCTGATTTATGATCTTGACCACAAAACACACAGACTAGGATTGACAACCTGTATTGTAATGCAGATATATGAGACTCTTTCACCTTGTGTCCCAGTAAGATGCCTGTTTTACCACCCCTTTTTGTGACAATCTAAATTACAGCTGACGTTCATTTAGAGCATATACTCAAGCACCTGAATAAAATAAAAACTAAAAAAGAGGTGCTAAACTCCCAGAAGGGATTGCGGTGATTAAATGTAAGCAGATAGCCCCAATTTACTGGTATCTTTCCGTTGCCCTTTGGGGCAAAACCCCAGGGACGCAGGCATACACACATTCTGCAAGCGAGTGAGATGCACAGGTTCTGACTGCAGGGTGAAAATCCCTGTGCACTCTGGGGGCACAAAACTCACTCAAAATTTGAAGAGTCCATTCCATTTTGATTAAGACAGCTTGTATGTAGTCATTTAATTCTGCATAAATCACAGAATCACAGATTATTCTGTGTTGGAAGGGACCCACAAGGATTGAGTCCAACTCTTAAACACCACTGCCTTCCTGACCGGGAATCGAACCCCGGTCTCCCGTGTGAGAGGTGGAGACACTCACCACTGTACTAAAGTGGATTTTCCTCACCCCTTGCAGTCCTTCTTCTACAATGGCCTGCCTGGAAGACAGGAAAGCTGTGATAAGAGCTCCATAACTTTCCTGGGGATGCCTACATCTCAACAGGTTTTTATGACCATTTTTCTTTTCAGTCACGAGCTGCTCCTAGTGTCTGGGGTTGACCTGATTTTCAGCTTGGCCAGTTTCCTTTGTTGTTTTACAGGTTCACACGGGTTCACAGGTTATTCCGAGGTGGAAGGGACGCATAGGATCATCTAGTCCAACTCCCAAGTGAACGCCCACCCAGGGATCGGACCCACAGGCGTGGAACCATGGGCACCACACTCCATCTATCCAATCCTCCCATCATCTAGACCATGTCACTGAGTTCCTCGTCCAGTCTTTTCTTAAACACCTGTGATGGCTACTCCACCACCTCCCTGGGCAGACCATTCCACTGAGAGATCACTCTCTCTGTGAAAAAGCTCTTCCTAACATCCAGCCTTAACCTCCCCTGGCGTAGCTTAAGGCCATGTCCTCTTGTTCTGGTGCTGGCAGCCTGAGAAAAGAAATTCAACATTTGCCCCCAAGTTGGTATCATCTGCAAACTTGCTAATGGTGGATTCAATTCCCTCGTCCATATCATCAATAAAGATGTGGTCTGGCAGACCCTCTGAGCCCATAGCTCAGGGGGGGGAAGTTAGCATCCTGTCTGCACTGTGTGCCTGTGTCCTCACTGTAAAGACACGGCTGGGCTGGGCAAGGAAGACCTGAAATTGTGTGTATGCTGTCCAACTTTCATTAGTCTTTCTGAAACTGGGCCATGGAGCAGGGGTGTATGAGGCTGGAAGGAAAATCTTCCTTAGGGAGGCTGGCTCTGTAACCTAGTTGGTTTTGGTGCTCACCGGTGAAGAAGACCTTGTCAGCCTCTCTCTGTCAGTTTTCTGGCCTGTTCCTTAGAAGAGTCCCTCTGCATTAATTTCCTAATGACCGCGGTGTATAATTAGTATGCTTTTAATTACTCTGCTGGGTAGCCTCACCCCATTAATGCTTTTGAAGCAGGCACTCTGAATTTTGTTAGTGTCTGTCTGCAATGATCTCTAATAGCAAGCTTTATGGATTTTTTTTTTTAACGCTTTCGTTTTAGGTGAAACACAGGTTCTAGTTTGTTTGCATGTAAAAATGAAGACAAAATGTTTATTCTGATACAGATCTGAAAGAGATCCACACCATGAATGTCAAGCAGTAACTTTAATTAACTCTCATTTTGGAAGTGGCATGCAGCTATTCCTTATCATTTATGATGCTTGTATGTGAGTTATGTGAATATTTTATGACATACAATTTTTTTCTTTCTTTCTTTCTTTCAGCCTTTCTTCCAACTAGTGAAGTTACGGAAACTTGGTCTTAGTGATAATGAAATCCAGCGGCTCCCTCCAGAAATAGCAAATTTCATGCAGCTGGTGGAACTTGATTTGTCTCGAAATGGTAAGCTCCCATGTTAATTTGTTTGATTCTATACTGTCCTGTGACATGACCTAGAAAACTGAGTTAGTTGGGTTTTTCTGTCTCAGAAGTTGCTATCTGTGTCCTGCAGAACACTTTTCATGTAATTCATGGATTTGTCCCTGGTTCTGGATAGGGAGGAATGAAAGAGCAAAGGGGAATTGGTGATGTAAATACAGTAATAAAGTAACACTTGGCTGTAGTTGTGTCTTTCTGAGAGTCTGCTTTATTTTTCAATTTAAAAAATGCTTTATGTACTGGTGTTATGTGTTTATCTGTCACTATGTTGATTTCTTTTCCCAAGTCCTCTGAAATGCCTAGAGAAAAAAAAAGAAAAAAGGAGGAAAAGAAGGGGGAAAAAATAAGCCTGCTTTCTGTCCTAAGAAAAGGCTACCTATGGGTTAGAAGTCCATTTCTTTATCTCTGCTCTCCTCTTTACCTGGGATTAGCACGAGACAGAGTGCAGGTATTTCTAGATATACTTCTGGAAGAAGAATCTGTCCATTTGTCATCTGCAGAGATGAACGCAGAAAAGAGTGCTGTGAGAAACTGTCTTAATTTTAAAACATGTTGTAAGAAATCACATTGGTTTATCATTTACTTGTAGTATTTGCTGCTTATGTTGTACTGCATTGTGATGGAATGAAAATGTTTTTGTTTTTCTGTGGCCTAGTGAACTTACCAGTTCTACAAGAAGTTCAGGGGCTGGTGGGTCACCTTTAAGCAGCCTTATGACCCAGTGATCTAGAAACAGTGAATCTGTGTTACCAAATTAGAGCAACTGTCAGCTATTTTTGCCTCCTTACATGCAGTAGATATGCACAAAATGCTCTCTGAGCTGTGATGGAAGGGGTGGGAGCAATCAAGGTTGTGTAACCTTGTAAATAAATGAGGGATGTAATTGAATACTCAAGAAAATAAAAAGAAGAACAAGGAGTCTTTTTTCTTGACAATTTAGCTTCACATTGACCCTTTGTGACTGAAGAATATTCAGTGGCCTGTAGCATATTTCCTTTATTTATTTTGGGCTTCTAATTCCATCTTTATCTGATAATATGATTGATGGAGCATAATGACTCTCCAGGCAATTGCTGAACAATTTCTATGAACCATATAATTTTACACACATTTGCAAAACCTCTCAAGAGAAGAAAACTGGGGGAAAAAACCACATCTGAGAGACAGAAGAGGCAGATTAGTTAAAATATTTTAAAATACATGAACATTAATTGATGCAGTATTTTGGCTGCTGAGTTTGGCTGAGTTGGATACTGTCTGTGACAGACCTTATACAAAAAGAAACCCTCTGTTGGCTTAGTAATTCTCTTTGCAAATGAGTAACTAGCTGCAAAAGAGCTGGTGGATCAGAGCCATGTGAACTCTTGTCAGCCTGACTTGGAAGTTGGCTTGAGAACTCAACTGTAACGAGAACAGATGGTGTGAACATTTGTGGTCGGGTAGATGTGTCTGTGCCATTAGAAGTTACTGCATAGGGAAGTATTTTCTCCAGTGATGGGCTGGACTAATGCAGGTGGCAGGGAGCAGTTGCTTTCCTGTATCCAAGGTTCAGTGTTAATCGCCCATTTTATTGCATTACTTTGTCTTCTCTGTGGTTCATTGCAGAAGGTGGCTGCTACCGCTTCCCTCTGCTTAATCATGTCACAGTTACTGCGTGACTTGACTCTTCTAATGAAAAATGCCCTGTGTGATGTGATGCTGGGGGGGGGCCGTGGGAGGAGATAACTAATACTACTTTCCACTGTTTGGTCATTTTATGGTTGTCACACAGTTCTCCAAATAAAAAGGCAAAACACACACCATCTGGGATGCTGCAGGGGGAAATCTCACATAAGTTTTTTGAGATTTACACTATTTTAATTTCTTATCTTTGTATTTTGAACCTACATTTCAGCATGTTAGATTCTCAGCCTGCTACAGGTTGTACTCTTCGGTGGTGTGTACTCCATCAGGTTTCGTTTTTCTAACTACCCAAGAGTACTTACCAAAAAAAAAATAGGAACTCTTTGTATTCCTTTCAGGCAGAGAAAAACAACCCTGCTTTTCAAAATGCACTATGCTGCATGAATAGGAAAGTGTGATGGTGACATCTGAACTTGAGAAATAAGAGATCATTGTTCTGTGCTTTTTGTTGTTCTAGCTGTCTGGTTCAGTGCACTAATTGCTTCCAGTTCTGGCCATTCTGTTTCCTCAAGAGCTTAAAAACGCAAATATAAATTCATTTTATGTTCTGTGTACGGGGAATAGCTTTTTCTATTTTAACTTCTCATCACAGGAGGAGGAGAGGGTTTCAAATAGAGTACTTCCATTTCCTTCATAATAAAATGGTAACATTTTCCTTTCTTCTAATTCCTAACCCTTTGGTCCGTGTATAATCTTTGAAGCCCACTGAGAGAGTGGTTGTGTCCTGTGGCTAGATTTGGGTGTGCTTCTAGGCTCCAGTGGCCAGCTGTGTTTTGTAAGTGGTGAGATGTTGCATCTAGAGGTGGGATCAATCCCTCCTGAGTCGTTAGAGATTCTGTGTGCCTGTGTCATGCAGTGTTGGGTGCTGCCTAAGTAGCCCTAGGTCATAGGCACTCTGGAAAGGAAACAGCGAAACTCTTAAATAAGTCTCTCTTAAATTCTCTGGTGTTTTAAAATCCCAAAGACATGCTACTGTATGTTAAAAATGTGCTACACAATTAATCCTTTAAGCAGTTTTTTTGTTAATAAGTGAATCTAGAACTGCAAAAATCCTAAGGGATAAAACTAAAAAAAAATCAGCAGATGTAAACTTGATGCTCCTTGTGATCTGGGGTGAATGTGAGAAAAGTCTGGGTAAGGATAGCCTCAGTGATGCAGAAAGAAAAGAATTTTGGGAAGACTAGGTGCTATATAGTCTTAAACTTTCCCTGGATTATTTGTGTGTTGGTGTTATCTCTTAGTCCTCTGCAAGAACACGTGTTCATGCAGATTCTCCTAGGAAGTGTCCTCACCATGCTTTTCTAGTCTGGCTGAGGCTTTTATTTGAGCAAAGGCTGAATGGATGAATCAAGGATTGGAATATAAGAGGGCAGGGAAGCTGTGCTAAGAAAACAGCATGGTGATAGTGAACACTTCTAAGGTTATTTGGTAATTCAATTTAACTCTGCCTCTTGGTATTAAGTTGTTCAAAAAGCTGGTGTTCTAAGGCTACAGAAAACAGGCTCGTAGGATTTCAATGACAAATACTTGAGCTTCTGAGTGCTGGCTAAGCATGCCTGAGACTTGGAATAGATGCCCAACTGCTGCATGTCTGAAATTACTGCTGGTTCCCTCAGATTCCTCAGGCTTGGTAAATGTTTTCCTGGATTTTCACGTCACATGTGAATTTTGAGAAGACACTTGGTCAATGAAGTATCCTTGCTTGATGTCCCTGAAGTTTGGATAGAGTTCCCGTGCTTTTGCACTGAGCTTCAGTGCAAGTCTTGGCTTTACACATAGGGAGAAAGATTCTGCTTTAAGCACAGTCAGAAGTACCTGTGCGCTATTTGTTTTCCCACAGCACTTGCACACTCTCTTGGGCAAGTCCTTAGGACCCTGTGGTTCAGAAGGTACGATCTCCAAAAGTAGGAAGATGTGCTTGAATGTCTGCAATTTTTCCGTTGTGCCTCAGCTGGCACTTCATTAAGCTTCCCTCTCTCCCAAAGCATCCGCAGTGCGTTTCAGATCCCTGTAAGTTTTATCAGGCTGCTACCCGTGCTGCTCATCCCCCAGAGGTTTTTTTCAGTGACTCCATCCCGCTTTTCTTCTTGCACAACGCCTGGAGGCCAAATTCGTAAAGCTTAGGGGCCCTGCCGAGATTCATTAAAATGTTAATGGCTTTTCTTGTTCTGTAGCTTCTTCTAGACTGGAGCGGTAATGCTTGAAGTTTCTGTAGTTGATTTAATGCATGCTGGTATTTGGGATTATGTATACCGTGTGTGTATGCTGTGTTCTTGCAGAGGTGCAATCCTTTTTAGTAGCCCTCTTCTCCAAGAAGAGGGCTTTTGTTTGCCTTTGACAAGTATGAAATCCCTCAGATTTCACAGATGTGTTTTTGCCCCTGTATTGCACGCTCCTTAAAATGTCGTGAAGGTGTTAATTTAACTGTAGTATGTATTCTTATTCTACAAAGATTTCTGTTGTACACACATTCTATCTTAACAAGTGCACTGTGGAAGCCTGGATTTTTGGTTTTAATGTCATATACCTTTCACAGCCATTGACAGATAGTGAGCAGTTTGTTTTATTCAGCTCTGTTAGCATAAGAAGAAATCACTGTGAGCTTTTACACTGGGCAGTGGATGCTGGGTATTAGGCCCTGAGGTGGCTTTCCTACCCTTCCCAGCTGCAGGAGTACCATTTGAACTCTCCCACAATCCACTCCCTTCTTGGTTGCAGGCTAACCCCCTTAGCTGTGTAGGAGATGAGCCTCTTGCACTTCTGTGTCTACCTGTGAGTTGCTCTATCTATGTGATCACAGCCTGGTAGACTTTTCTGCCACTACTCTTGCTTCCATTGAATGTGCCTACCAAGGACTTGGTCATGCAAGCCCATGGCATCACTGTAGTTGCTCTCTGCCAGCAGATTTGCATTAACTATCTGTAGTAACTCGCCAGCTGGCAGCAGATAAGGAGGCTCAAGTTGTCTGTTCTTCTGTGGAGCTGCTTTGTAACCTTGCAATTTGGTGTTGTGTCCAATCCATGAGTCCTAAAACTGTGGACAAGATGCAACTGTATGTGCAACGTAAGAATGAAATGGGGTTTTATAGTCTTAGTAGATGGGTTATGGTGGTTCTGTTTGCTGACTCAGCTCGCAGCTTTACTTTGTGAACTGAGGAGTGATGGCTTTGTGGTGGCACCTACTGAAGAAAATCTGTGTGTGGGCAGATCTTGTTAAAGCATATTTGACTCTGCATGATGCTTCATACCAAAATCTCAACCTGGTTCTTTATTGTGATACCCAATAAGAATGATTCTGTTTGTTCAGTGTGTACAGTTCATATTTCACACCTACCATAGAGATGGATTCTGGCTACATGATGTATTAGTTGCTACCCATTTCTCTGTTTTCTGGTTAAACTAAGCTTACAACTATTTATAGTGTGGTTGTTCTGGACACAAGAGCATGGTCCAAGAATCTGGAAGTCAGGCTTTAGAAGACCAGTTTTCCAAGTACTCCATGAGCCTTACTTTTGTTTTCCTTCCTTCCAAAATGGATCACAGTTGCAAATTTAGAAACTCGTATTTTGTTTTGTCTTCAAATATTAGGGTAATTTGAGAACTCCACAGAAAGGGTATTTAATTGTTCTGCGTTCATTTGCAGGTGATTTGATATTACACCGCTTTTTATTTGAAGTGTTTGTTCTTTTTACCTGCTTTAAAACCTAATTTAAAATCTCTTTAGAGATGTTGGTCATCCTCAGGACATGGCATTCATTGTGTGTTTGTGTGTGATAGTTACATTTTATTCAACAAGTCATTTAAAGCTGAGTGAGGAGGCAGCAGCTTTCCTGCAGATCATGCATCAGTCCAACTTGCTGAAAAGTGTGTGGAATCCTTGCACTGCCCTCTGAGACTTCAGCTCACTTGTTTCTATTAGTGTGTGCACACCAATGCTTTCCCCTTTAAATTTCAGCTGAAAGACATACCTGTTGTCTGTACTGTAGGATTACTTCCCTTCTGCCCACGAAGTGAGTAACTGTTCCCCTTTTCCTCCCCTGCACTGAAAGCAAGTTAACCAGTGTTTCCTCAAACTAGAAATTCTGACAGAGGAAAGGCTCGAACACTTGTTTCAGTTCAGCTATTTTACAGTGAGGATATAACCTAATTAGGGAGAAGTACTCTTTAAGTCTTCTCATCTTCATTCTGCAGCTTCACATGCAGCTTCACATGGGCTCTACTGTCTCCCCTGACATCCGCTGCCTGTTGCTCTGTGGTCTTGCCTGCAATCTGGCTATTCACCTCTGCTGCACTTCCACACCATCTGAGCAGAGACCTCTTCCATGAAATCCTTTTCTTCTTTGCCCGCTACTAGCTGCCCTGACATGAATGTGTTGATACAGGTCTGGTGGCAAACAGCAGAACCCAGAGTGCTGAGAAATAAATGGAAATTGATGCTTTCTTGCCAAGCAGACAAGAAAAAACCACCAAGCTAGGAAGGTGTGCTGGGAGGCAGTACAGTTGACAAATGCGTCTGTTTTATTAACATAATGCAGCTGCTGGATATTGCTTGCTTGCCTTTTTAACTAATTTTTGTCCAGGTGAACGCTTACGGGGAAACAAGAGTTGTGCTCCTACTTGGGCTTGTCTTACCTGGTACAAGGAAGCATCCTGTGAGTGCACTTGCTGCAGTCTTGGTTGTGTATATCTGAAACTCATGGCATATCCCACCAGAGACTGTTGTGTTCTGTATGGTGGTAGAGTATCTGACGCATCAGTTTGAGTCTGGCCAGTGACTGGATTTTGGTTTTCTGGGGGATTTTTTTTTTTTTTTTGGTCCTAACAGATGCAAAACAGAGATAATAGAGTTTTTCAGTCTTTTAGGTGGTAGCTTGCTAGCAGTTGCATTTTTCGGTGTTTTTGGCACATCTGATTTCTTGTGACATACATTTTCTTTTTACATATTATCTCCCTTTCCTCCCTTGAGGTTACTTTAAAATTTCCACTTGAAAACATTATCATTTAGGGGTCTTACACATGAAGTTTAGGGATCAATGTACAAAACAGCCTACTAGGGAAGAAAGGAACACCTACTGCAAATTGCTTGCGTATTCTGAGGCTCTGCANGGTGTTATGCTCTGGGATGTGCTCTTGGTCTCTGTACGGGTGTTAGATGGTGAGTTGGACTAGATGATCCTTGTGGGTCCCTTCCAACTCATAATATTCTGTGATTCTGTGATATCAGAGACAGGCAAAACTTCTTGCTTACTTTGAAGAAGTGATGTGAAATTTGGGATTTGTGAATCCGTGTCACTAAAATGAATTTGATGTTGGTAGGTTGGAGGAAGAGGAAAACTTAGTATGCAGCAGGAGAAGTAAAGTGAGAGAGAAATTACTGCACCTCATCCCTGAGCAGGGATTCTCATCAAGGAGGGGAAGGAAGAAGCAGCAAGTACTGACTGTGATTGAGAAAGAGAAGATAAGTGAAATCTCATGATGGAATAATCTAATTAGAGAAGTTTAGAAGGTGTTATTTTTAAATGGATTACAGAAAAGTGGATTTTTCCATCATGGTATAGTCTGCCACATTTATCTATTTTTTCTGAGGAGACTTTGATAATGCACTGTCGCACATTTAGCAGCCGTGTTTTCATCCAGGTTCAAGGGAAGGGTGTAGAAATTAGCAGAATGAGTTGGAGATCGAAACCTTAGGCCTGCCTGAAGTACATATCAACTAGCATGTTAAACATCAGACAATATGTGTAGGAGTGATATAAAATAAAGACTTAATTTTCTGGATAATCTAGATTAGAGATAATAAAATGGAAATCTGCAAACAGGCACTGTTCGTTCTTGTATCCACATTCTTGTATTGCTTGGGTTTTGGTTTCTATTTTTGCTGAGAAGGTAAGATGTCATGACAACGTAGTTACTAAAGAGTTAGTCCAGTAAATCTAGAACTTTGCTATGTATTAAAACACTGTAATCCACAGCTTCCTAGGTAGAATACTAGTTTTTACATTTTTCCCCACCTTGCTTCTCAGACTAGAAGTACAAATTTAATTCCTGTTATCTTTGAGGTCCAAGATGGAAATCCTTATAAAAGTGTCTCTGAGTTTTAACTTTTCATTGGCATGTATAAGTAAAAAGGTAGAAGACCTACATTTGTTGCCAAACTTGGGCTCTTCTACTTAATTCTCCTGGAAATACTGTTTCTTTGTGATCTGATCTCTTGACATCTCTCCTGTCCCTCTCCTCCTTCTTTTACATCCTGTTTCCAGTTTACAGCTCCTGATCCTTCCTGCAGCTGAGAAGGACAGTCTGTTGAATTACCACATAGTATCTGTTAAAAAATCGGATTGTTTTTATGTCCCTGCACAGTTTTCTTTCAAGTAATGTGCCTAGTATCTGTGTATCCATGAAATGCTGTTTAGTGAGGATTTTTACCCCTGTTGCTCTCACCATTTGGAAAAGGGAAATGTTGGAAAAGGGATGAATCCAGAAGCAGTGAGGAGGAGGAATGAGACACGTCTCTTCAGTACCTTGTTAATTATACAGTAAGGGATTTACTTGAGAAAACCCAACCTGAACCTGTTGGTGAATTTTCCTTAAAGCTTTAAAGACAGGTCTCAAAAGAGATGTATCTCTTGTAAATATTTTGTATATCGTCAGCCTCAGAGCATGAAGAGGAAAATATTACAACCTGTTGGAGAGCCACTTAATAGACTTTGCAAGAACCGTGTGACTTCTGTCACACTGTGGCTCAGAAATTTTTAGCACTTGATATAAAGAGGTTAGTTACTGCAGTCTTCAGGTCTAGTAGCAAAGCCTCCTGGTTTCAGGAAAAAGGAAACCTCTGTGATAATTATGCCTGTCATGATCTCAATGTGGAAATAGAGGGAGAGGATGAGTAACCTTCCTTCATGGGAGCTGCACTTAGCTGCTTTAGGGAAGGTAGAGATGTGGTGGTGTCTGTGAGACAACAGCCTGCTCAGCTGGGCTTTCCAGCTGGAGAGCCCTTCACAGAGACGAACAGATATTTGAAGCACAAATTCCTACTTGAAAGGTATTCGTCTAAGTGGGCAGTTTCCTTCCTCTCATGTTTTAAAGGTGGAGGAGGTGGAGAGCAGGACTGGAAGTGGAGCTTTTCCAAGGGCAGGCTTCTAGGGGACCCCTCCAAGAAGGTGGATGGCACAGAGAAACTTCTGTGGATGTGAGAAGAGAACTTTCAGGCTCCTAAATCACTTGAGCATTTTCTGGGGGAATGATTCAGTGGAACTTTTGTGTATTTATATGTGTAGTTGATAATGCATATACGAGAGAAGAGAAGGGGGAAAAATATTCTGTGTATTGATTTAGATGGATGAGATCTGGTTTACTGCTTGTTATCTCTCTAGAGGGATAATGCTGTATGGATTCACAGTCTTTGAGTCTAGAATGGGCTTCCCTGGGTATGAATCTCGTGTAAACTAGTCAACTGCTTAGCTACTAGTCTCTAAGCAATTAAAAGTGTTTTGCCTGTGTTATATATTACCTATTGGTGGGCCTTCCACCAGGATCCTTCAGACCAGGTCTATTCAGTTGACTTTGCTGGGGTATATGCAGTGTGTGCATATACCCCAGCTGTGCAGCTCCTGAAAGCACAGTGCTCTGTGTTGTCTTCATAGCTGGAAAATATGACTGCGTCCACTAGCTGCTCCCTGAAAAACTCTTGAGTGTTGTAAACTCTCCCTCAGGAATATGGTGCCTCTCTCATGTCTGAAACTTCAGCAGAGTTCTTGCAAAAATACTTTTTATTTTGAGCTAGAGTCACTGTTTGAATAACGCTGGTCTGGTAGTGCTGTCGCAGCATAGGACTTTCCAGGCCGTTTCTGTTATGATATTGATTCTGTGTTGGAAATTGCATTCAGTATTGTCGAATGTGTAAAGGATACTGACTGTGTAGGCTTTGGGTGGATGGAATATTACCAGTTCTTGAAATTCAATATAAAACACAGTAATATTGTGCTACGTGAAAGGTTTTATCAGTTCAAAAAGAAGATTATCTTCTCCCTCCACCTCCAAGCTACTAGAGGAAGGAAAGTGAGGAAATGGGGATTGAGTGATGTAGCTGTTTTAAAAATCTTAAAAAAAAAAAAAAAAGGAAAGAAAATATTAGCATCAAACTAAAGGATTTTTAGAAGCAATTTTCTCATCTAGACAATACAGAATTCCCTAATGTCAAACTTGCTTCTAAAGTTACTTGTACAGAGCTTGCTAAATCATTGTCAGATTCTGTGAAAACTGTAACAATAAATATTTGAGAAGGTGTATTGAATGGAAAGGGGGACACATGCTTTCTTTGTATACATGACTGCCAAGCTTGATTTTGATCGACTCTGCTACCACAACTTCTTTTTTGCTGCCAGTGTACTTGTACTGTCACGTCACAGGGCTTATGCTTGGTTTATGGCTTTATTATTAGCAATGCTGCACAATCTGTATGCCATAACATCTGGGACATCATGTAAATGCAGAACGTTCGTCAGAGTGTGGCATTAGAAGAATCCTAGATACTTAAGTAGGATTTGAGCTGGTTATCCAGCAGTGGCAAGGAAAGTATTCAACTTTGCTGTTTCTGATATTGGCAGAGGCATACATGTTAATGTCTGTTATGAAATTGAGGAGTCAACACTATTGGTCAAAACCTCTTAATCTCTCATGAGACAAAGTGNAGGACAAGATGCCCCACCTGGGGAGCAGTGGTCACACAATATAAAAATCATATAAAACCATATAAAAACACCCACACAAAACCTCCATGTTTAGTCAACTTGTCTTTCCCAGAGAGAGGGAGTGTGAGTGAGTGCTCAGCTGCCCATCTAAAGACCTAAAAACGTGTGACTCATGGTAATTATTTTGCTTTCTTTTCTCTTTCTCCTTTTTCTNGACTTCTTTATATATTTTAATATCCTCTGCTGCAGTTGAGTTCAATATGTCAATGCTTTTATAATGTACCGTATTCTTCTCTGCTATAATTATTACTCCATTTTTTGTCCTCTCCTTTTCTGAATTTGTTTATTCAATGCAATGTTACACTAGTCTTCAAATGTAGTGATAAAGTATCTGCTCATAACTTGGTTGTCTTTTCTTGAGAAATCTTAAGGTGCCTTGCAATTAAAATGGATTATATTTCGACCTTGTTGAATGCACCAAATGTATAAATATATAATTATCCTCACTTTAGGGAGTTACACTGAGATTTTGTCCATCCTTTGTCTAGATAGGTGGAAGAGAAAAATGAATAGTATCAAGGAGTGGAGGAAAAGGTACTTTACAGAATTGAAGTTGGTAAGGCTGGAAGGGACCACAGTGGGTCATGTGGTCCAATCTCCCTGTTCATATTGCACAGGATTGTGTCCAGAAGGTTTTTAAATATGTCCAGTGAGGGAGACTCTACAACCTCTCTGGGAAATCTGCTCCAGTGTTTGGTCTCCTGCACAGTAAAGGAGTTCTTCCATAGAGTCAGGTGGAACTTCCTCTGCATAAGTTTCTGCTCTTCTTGTCCTATTGCTTGGCACCACTGAGAAGAGCCTCTTGACACTCTTCATTCAAATACTTGACAGAATCACAGAATATGCTGAGTTGAAAGGAATCCACAAGGATCAACAAGTCCTACACCTGGCCCTGCACAGGACCATCCCCAACATTCACAGAAAGGCATTGAATGGTCAGAGGACAAGATGCCCCACCTGGGGAGCAGTGGTCACACAATATAAAAATCATATAAAACCATATAAAAACACCC